>JAQFYP010000033.1:0-58656 GCA_034694865.1 Bilobella braunerae
TTTGTTCAGTATCAATTCAGCCGTCAAGGAGGAAGGTTGTCTTCCCCCGTCCTATAGGACGGGTTCATACTCTAGTACTACATTAAAATAACTAATAAGCGCTTCTCTATTATTTATGTAAATTGTTTAAATAGAAATTGAACGATTGTGTAAATGTTTGGAATTGCCAATGCCTGCCCAATGGCAAAAGTCTTGTGCAAATGACAAATCCACTCAATTTTTGAAATTAGCGGGCACACCACGTGACACACCACTAAAAAAATTCCGCATGCATGCTGGTGGATTGTCATTTGATTTTGAACATCGTTCTCTTCTTGCGATTTCTTTATCCTAAACTTCGTGTCGGAAGCGATTTTCCAGCGTTTCCAGCGATTTAAGCGTCTCCGCTAACTTCATCTAAACAAAATGGATAAGCCCGTCGTTCTTGCTCGCGTAAGTGATTACACAAAGCTATAGAGGTGAAAGGGAGACGGAGAGGAGACGAGGAGAGGTTAATCGAAAATCGATTAATGTTCATCATACGCTACGCTACGCATGCTGAACATTAATCGATTAACCTTTAAAAAGATTCAGTGTTCAAACGCATTTCGATAGTTGGAAATTGGAAACACGTTAGATAGTGCACCAACTGACAAACTTCAAAACGAAATGACCCTCTAGCGAAAGTTTAAAACTTGAAATAAAACTCGGCTCGATCAAGATTTTTGCTCTAATGAACCCAGTGCTTCAGTGTAGAAACAATCATTTTTTCAGTATCACTATATGGTATATTTGGTCATTTTTCGTATTTCCATTTGTGCAAGGCCTGATCAAATTGAAACCATAAACAAAAGCTGAAAATGTCTTGTCGTTTGGTAGTTTAGCATTAATTGATATCAAGTATCAATGCTGTAAGCATTAGTGTATGCATTGCAGGAATAACTCAGGCAGCACCAGCAGCAGCAGTCTTAGGTCTCTCTCAGCTTTCATGGCATGGCATAACCCTTGTCAAAGCTCGATATTCATAATGCTAAAAGCCTTATAGTTTTAACTTTCGCCTCAAAATGTTTAAACTGACTATTTTTACAGGTCACTAAGCTGCTCGGGAGGACTGGATCCCAGGGTCAGTGTACCCAGGTCAAGGTCGAGTTCCTTGGAGAACAGAACCGTCAGATCATTCGAAATGTCAAGGGCCCAGTTCGAGAAGGAGATATCCTCACCCTGCTGGAGTCTGAACGAGAAGCCAGAAGATTAAGATAAATATTTGACATCCGGCTATTTAACATTTCCTTTGAAAAAATAAATAGAAAGCAGTTTGTATTTCTTACAACCTAACATGGATCGTTGGTTTATTTATTCGAAAAAGGAAAGTCGTTTTTTTACCTTATTTCCTAGTAGACTTGTAATTAACCCAAATTCTTTTAAACTATGTGACTGTCACTAACCTTCATATGTTGCAAGTATGTATTAGTTATTCAGTTTGTTAAACCAATCCGAGTAAAAATCTGCTTTAGCATCAATTGCATTTGGGTGGTTCATCGAATCAATTTTCTCCGGACGGCAAGCGCCTGCGGGTAGCTTGTGTTTGGGTTACCAGCTGTTTAACACATGTCTCCTTCAAATTAAAATTTTCTCTCAAAGTAGTTTAAGTTAAGTTAATCGAAGATAAGTTAATCATTGAGTTTAATAAATGACAATGATCTTGAGAAAAATCGTTAGGGATAGTATTAGAACCGCCGCTAGGAATTATTCCAGCACTTCAACGGTGCGTTGCTCTTACGCCACTTTTCGATCCCAGTATTTTTCGAGCAATTCTTCCTGGAGCGGCGACAAGCAGGATGGCGAAGCGATAGTGAATCGTCAGCAGCGTATGTCAACATCCGCGAGCGATGATGAGCGTAAAAAGGTACTGATGGCACGTGGACTTCCCAAGCGTAAACCAATTGACGGCGTCAAAAACGTAATTTTGGTGGCATCTGGAAAAGGCGGCGTGGGAAAGTCCACAGTTGCTGGTAAATAATTGACGCTAGAATTGAAATCAGAATTGCTAATTTGATTGATTTTCATTTGTTTCATCTAGTAAACTTGGCAGTACGTCTAGCGCAAGGGTTTCCAGACAAGAAAATTGGATTGCTTGATGCAGATATCTTTGGCCCATCACTCCCTATAATGATGAACTTGAATGGAAAACCGGAAATCGACGGAAGTAAATACGTTATGAAAAATACTTTATGGCAAGCGCTGTTAGTGCTGTATCGTTCCAGAACTTTTCTTCGGCTCATTCAAGAGACGCTCATGTTCCATTCGCTGAAAATTAGAGTTCTCCAGAATTCTGGATTCTAAATAAATTCTAGGTCGAATTCAGGGATGCTAAAATTTTCGTGATTTGTTTTTTCACGCAGAAAATCTCATGATTCCATTACAAAACTACGGAGTTAAATGGTGAGTTACTTGGAAAGTTAAAAATTCAAAGAAATACTGAATTTAAATTATTTTAAATTATTCTAAGTGACGCGAAATTGTTTCATTTTAGCATGTCAATGGGATTTTTGGTAGACGAAAAGGCTCCTGTAGTTTGGAGAGGACTAATGGTGATGCAAGCGATCGAAAATTTAGTTCGAGGCGTATGCTGGAACCCGTTGGATCTACTGGTTATTGACATGCCGCCTGGGACGGGAGATACGCAGTTGTCAATTGCTCAGACGGTGAACGTCAATGGTAAGAAACTGTTTTGGAGCTCAACAAGCAAATTATTCAAACGAGCAAGATTTTCGCTTGGTTTGAATGGTTCAACCGAATGCAATGCAAAGCAAACTTTCAACCATTAGATTGTCGTTGAATTGGCTTAATCGATTTCGTGTTATTGCATTGCGTCTTGGTTCCTATTTAAGCTAAACCATTTACGAAACGAAACTCGAAACGTTACTACCGTATATACAAATATACGGTAGAAAGATTAACATTAAGATTTTCAAAATGTCACTTTCAGGTGTTGTAATAGTAACAACTCCGCAGAAAGTGGCTCTTCAGGATGCATTCAAAGGCGCTGAAATGTTTAAGAAGACGTCTGTACCCCTCCTTGGCTTCGTTCTAAATATGTCGTCGTACCTTTGTCCTTCCTGTGGGGAAACCGCCCAACTGGTCGCTACAAAACACGCTGAAGAGGTATTGGCTGCATATCCCGATGGGAGTGGCATTCTAGGAAGGCTGCCTTTTGCACCGGAAGTCAGTGAAACATGTGACGCCGGAAAACCCATTGTTATTTCAAACCCGACAAGTGTTCATGTAAGAAGGCCTTATCTTGCATTAATTCCATTTTCTAAGATTCATCAGTTACTTGTTTTCAGGCCAGAGAATTTCGAAAAATTGGAATGACGGTAATGGGTAATTTGGAAGCCACGGCCGCGGCATCGAAGACTGAGTCCAACTAAAGTGGCACACCCTTGCAATACTTCAATAATGTAATGACCTCAATTCGTGGAATTTACGACTTTCAAATTGTTTACGGAAATGAAGCGATTTACGGAGCTGTAAAAAGTATCCAGAAATGCGGCACTGGTGCAGCGGACTCGTTTATAGGAAAACCACTTTCTAAATATAAATCGAAATGTTCTCTGTATCACTCACTGTCGCCGCGACAGTGACCTTCATTTTTCGTGAGTAGCCCAACTAAATAGTGAGCTTTAATGTTTTTTATAATGTAATAAATCACTTTTTAGTAAGATTCGTTGTTTTGAATTTAAGTTTCCTTGTTAAATTCTCCAGATTCTTGGAAAGTAATTGGTGCTGGAGTGCCTGCTCCCCAGGTAGAATATGATGGTTGGCGAGGAAAGGCCTATTTGGACGATACTGATATGGTGGAAATTGCCAATTGGAAGGCACAGTTAAACGACGCTGAAATGGTAGAGGCGCTGAAATACTACTGGGTCAATAATGAGGTCATGTACATGTACGGAGCCATCCTCCGTGGAATCTTTGGCACCTTCAATGAAACCACAAAGGATAAAAACTTTACTAAGGAATTCATCAACGGAGTAGAATTAATCATTCATTATATCATCCTCAAAAGTTTCCCTGTCGTTGGCCGCCGCGGCGGAATTCGTGGAACAGGACAAGACAAAGTAATTTTAAAGGCCGCCGTTCCGCCACTGATCGCTTGCTATAACAAAATTGCACCGACTCTGAACTTCACCGTGGCCGTGTACCCCATTATGAAACGAAGAAAGAAACGCCGTGTTTTTATAAAACCAAGTCGTCGTCGGTTGCACAAGACTGGAAAGCAGAGGAAACAGAGGGGAGCGACAGGCAACGCTACTATTCAGATAATAGACGACATTGTAGGCTACCCAGCGTCAACTCCGAGGACGCTTCAGTATGAAGATGCAAACGGTGACGATGAAAATGTGCTCGGAACGGATTCAGCGTCGTTTGACAGGAAGGGCCTAGGTCGTTATACCTATACTTTGAGTCACGGCAGTATGCAAAAGGCAAAGAAAACAAATATTGTACTTGTTGACGATGAGGAAACGAAATTGGAAAATATTGCCGTCTCTGTTTTCTGGCTCATCTATGAAATGCTTCCAACACTTTGTCAATGGACAGCAGCTCAAATTACACCGTTCAAAACCGCTATTGACAAAATTATTGGTCTTGTGCTCTCCATGTACTTGTAAGAATTCTCAGCAATACTTTACTGTTATTTTGAAATTTCAGTAATTTTCTCATTTTATATCCAATTCAATTATGTTATTTCAGGTATGATACTGCTGACTTTGCTGAAGAATATGAACGAATATTTAACATGACTCAAAAACAGTTTGAAAGTGAATGGACAAAAATCGAATTATTTGCGAAAAATATGATGAAGGAACGAAAACTGGAATTCACCAGACCTTATTCAGACCTTCCGTAAATATTAAAGAAAATGCAGAAATTTTGTGATTTTTAGCGTTTGTTGAAATTTCTCAGAAGGACGAAATGAGAAATTGAATTTGTACAATTATATGCCAAATAATTGGAATGCTTGAGGTAACCGTCGAATAATTAAAGTTGATGATCACATGAATTTATTTATTTTCTGCCTCTCACAGTATATTAATCTATAACTCTCTAAAAATTAATTCGTAACTTTAATTATCTTTCTTGGCATTTTGAATACCTTGATATCCATGTAGGTTGATATTTTTTATTTTCTTTTGACTAGTACTTCGTTGCAAAGTTGAATGTATTGACCTTTTCACTTCGAGCTGCTAAAAACGTCCTTCGAAAGACGTATATCATCATATCATTGAGAGCCGTAGGTACAGGAGCAAACGACTACGGTTGATGCACCTTATAGCCACTTTAATTATTATAATTCTAAACATCAATTTTTAACATTTAATTAACCTATCGAATGGAACTCAGGGAGTAACAGTCAATCGACAAGTCTTAGAATCTTTTCTAAAAATTAACAACTATAAAACTCTCATTTTCATTATTAAGCTCTTTCCTTTCGGCTAAAGATAGGAAGGAGATTTAGTATGGGAAACGGATTCGCCATTTTCTAAAAGTTTTTTTTTGAAATACTGGAATACTTGACAAATTGATTATGACTGGCGTGGACATTATTTTCTTTCTTTCTCCCATACCGAGGGGCGGACTCCATTTTAAAAACAGGATTTTCAGAGCGTGACGGACGTACCTTTTTGTCGTTGAGACGCGGACTCCGTGAACGTCAATTATTGAAGAGGGAGGAGCTTAATTGTTGAGGGTGGAGTCAGCGTTACTGCTCCACCGCCACCAAAAAGCCTGATAGAATTTGTGAGTCTTTACATTACTAATACTGCAGTATTTTCCTTTGAGAGAGAGTCTAACACTTGAAGAAATCTTTTGAGCATTTCGATTTCCGGTTTTCCGTTGAGGTACTTTTTTGATTTAATACTGGTTTGAAATGTCGCTGATTTGCCTCTGCCGCTGGATGTCGACCACTTAGTCGCTGGAACGACGTATTAGGCGTCGACTCTTCGTCCGACAGCAAATGGAGAGGCAGAAGATGCGGAGCTGGAAGCGAAAGTTTCGATTTACCAAAACGTAGATCACAAGTTTCCAGAAGGAATTGCTGAGACCCAACCAGAAAACAGAGAAATGGAGATGCGGTACCTACATAAATCAAAAACTTTGGTAAAGTCCAGCTCCATAAATTATCCAGCGTCCTTTGTTCTCCAGCATCTCTTCCAGCACCACTTACCGGAATTTTCCACTCGACAATGTACTCAAAGAAATTAATAACAAGGAATGGAAGCCATGAGATCCAGAAGAAGACGAGGAGAACAAAGATCGTGACGTGGGCTGGATTGTCCAGCGTCTCCGTGAGGGCCGACGCGTACTCCTTGTCCAGGCCTGGAAGATCCGTCTTCAAGCGCTTCATTGCGCTAAAGATGACTACGTAGTTATAAATCATTGTCGTGATCGTAGGACCTGCGGAAAGCGATTCGGGGTTAGCAACACTCGTTAGCAGTACATCGCTGAGCGGTTCCAGCGCTCAGCGGTTACTACACATCGATCTTTTTTGCCTTACCAAGAAGGAGTGACGAAAGTGTCGCTGCATACGCCGGCATTATGTTCCAGCCCAGGAGACAAATGGACGCATCCATGTAGTAGTAGGCGCCGTGGAAGCTGAGTTCCTTGTTGTCCAGGAGCGGAGGACAGCAGAGCGTGAGAGCAGCGATCCAGGAACATGCCACCCAGCACTGAACTCTCGTTCTCGTTTGAAGCGTTTCGTATTTGACGGGTTTTCGAATGGCAATGTACCTGTTGGGGGGTTTTTTAAATACAAATTTTAAAAGAAATTTTCGAAAAGGGAGTTAAAAAACAAAATTTCGACAGCGGTTTAGAAATCGCATTTTTTACCGATCCACGCTCATCCACATGAGCGTCATCATGGAAGCGATCCAGAGAACGTTGCTCAAGTACGCCGACGCCTTGCATAATGTTTCTCCGTAGACCCATTTGCGCAGAAGCGTTGGAAATACGGACAAGGGTACAACGAGGACGCCTGCCAGCAAATCAGCGACGGCTAGCGTTAGGCAGTAGTACGTAAATACTTCCCGTTGTCCTAAACAAAAGAAAATTAATTCAATTCCCCTGCGTGACTATATTATTATCTCCCCAAAATCTCCGTTACACTTATTCAATATCAGGCTGAAAGCGATTTGGCTTCCTTTCTGTCATTTGAAATCGAATCAATTCATTTGAATTTTTTAGGCTGGAATCAATAACTAAAGCCTACTTCAACCGAAAATAGCAAAGAAATTTTGAGGAAAACTTACATAAAAAAGGGGAAATGGTTTCATTTGCCGAATCGCTGAATAATTAAAAGCGATTTGTGTTTACCTGGAAAGGTGATGAAGGTAGCGATGATAATTACATTTGTGATGATGATGAGGACACAAACAGTGAGAATGACAATGGACTCCACCAGCGAATCCAGCGTCACGGGCACCCCCGCCCCTTCATGGTCCACCAAGAGTAAAGGGCCCTCCCGGTAAATCATGGCCGTTAGGCGCTTCTGTCAATCATGTCCACCTAAAGTCACGAAATCGCTGATTTCAGTAATTTTTAATTAACCCCAACCTCCCTCAAAAACACTGTTATATAACTTTCTCTTCTGCTTTCACTCCAATTTTTCCTGTAACTTTCACCGTACGAAAAGCTTCATTTGTTATTCATAAAAGAAAGGCAATGAGGGCTTTGTAATTATTCCTCCTTCCTCTCACCAGCGCTTTTATAAATTATTAGCATTAATAAGGCCTCCTTTGGCATTAAAAAAAAATTGGCAGCGATCAGGAATTTCCGAAAAACTACTCAAGGTTAACAGCCTCGTGTCGTGGCCCCACAAAGATCGATTTGATCTTTTGGAATGTCGTTTTAGTAGCCCCCACAATACACTGTACTTACCTTCCATGAAATCCGATTCCAATTCGTCATGTTGCATGTCACGGTCCACTTTCTCTTTTTTCTTCCAAATGTGTCACTTCCTTCCTCCCTTCACTTTCACCTGACCACTTTCACATTTAGCCAAAAACGCTATTCCCTCGACATCATCCTAAAGTAACAGCGGAGTAGGTACTACGTTGGGAAAGTCTGCTTCGGGAATCCAGCCAACTTTGACCAAATAATTTGGACGCACAATTATTATTCTGGGCGAGTTTGGGGGTTCTGCGGTGATGATGATGCTGAGATTTGGAAGTGGGAGGGACTAAAACAGCCCAAAGAAGCCTCTCCTAGAATCTTTTGGCCTGAAAATGGAAGATTTCAAAAAGCGCTTGGCTAGCAGCGTCCTCGAGGGAACACTCAGCCTTCTGAATAAAAAGGGCCTGGATCGAATAGGCCTTTTCCGCAAGCAGTCAGCATGCGCTCCGTAGCTCAACTTTAAGCACTCTCCTTCCAGAGAGGAAGGCCCCGCTTTCTCCCGTCCTTCCAGCACCAGAAAATGATACGTTGCGGAGAAAGTCGGAGAAAGTGGTCTTAGCATTGAACTTAGAAATTTTCGAGGGCAATCAAAGTAGGTCAGAATTTTGGGCTGCTCAATGAACAGTTCCAGTTTGGATTAGCATTAGAATAGGGCTGCAGAAAGAGCCGCTCCGTCCTGGAAGCGGCCCTCAAAATAGAAACGTAACCAACCGAAAGGTCCCCGCCCATTTTCAGCCCATTAGCGCCACAATTTATTTGTCATTCCAAAGCGGGGGAGAGCACTTGAATATATCCGAAGCGCTTGAAGAATGAGAGGCTATAAATAGTGGTGGTGGATCCGCGTCGTACCAGGCGAGCGAGCGAGTCTAATGGGGTTCCGCATGATTAACTAATGGTATAAATTTTTAAGGTCAAACGGGCCGTTTACATGCAAAGGGCAATTTTTTAAATGCCTTTTTTTTTTACTACTACAAGGCGAACCTTGAAACTTGTTTTATTTATCTTCATTGATTTCTATTTTTTAAGAATAATGCGTTCGTCCCTCAAATCGATTCCGTACTTGACTTTGGTCCCACTCGGCAAAATGGACAGGCCCCGCTCCACAGCATTTGCAAAATTAAGTCATCAGCGTGAAAAAGCTGGAAATTTTGACAGTTGGAAAAAAAATGGAGCCATTTTGTAATTTAAATACAAATTTAAGCAAGTTAGTCCTTAGTAAACTCACCATCCAACAACTGTTGCAGGCTACGACCGGGGTGTCAGGAATGCAGTTTTTGTAAAATTTGAATCTTCGCGGCAGACGCCATTTGCAAATCACAATTTCCCGGGGCTCGAGCGCTCGAAGCGTCTCTCTTCCAACTTTCGGCGGTACGTATCCCTGAGATTCGTCATAGACGTCCGTGGGCTTCATCGTAAAGGGATCATTTTCGTCGCCATTCGACTGGATTCCATTGCGCATGTGCATGTCAATTTCGTCGTCACCTCCAAATGATATAGGTTCGTTGTCGTCAAATTCAAGAACGTCTGCACCTTCCTCGCGCCTTTCACGCCAACGGTCTCCGTCACCGGACTGAAGCCTGCGTGAACGCGTTCCGGAACCAACGGCGCTTCTCCGCGGCATCGCTGCCGCAAGCCGTGTTCCAATTAGGCTGACGGCTTCTTCATCGGAAATCCCCTCCTCCAAGGCAAATTCAACCAATGGCAACACTTCTACAATGGAAAATGATCAAATAGCGCAATTGGGAATTATGAATGTACCAAAAGCAGTTTACCAAACGTTGGAAAGGCGTAAACAAAAGGATGAAAGCAATTGAGGCAGCGATTTCCCCGAGGGTTTAATAAAGGGTTTGTTGTTGAGCATCTGTAGCAGAGGGGCAGTAGTTCTGGATTATCGCTGATTGGATCCGCTTTCGCTTGGGCAATTAGAACATCTAAACTCGCTTCCAGCGTCGGTGGCACTCTAACTGCATGAATCCGGTCAATAGTATATCGGCTGAATTTATAGGCTTCCAGTCTTCGGGCATGTTTTGATAGACAGTATAGTAGATGACTAGCAAACAAAAACAAAATTTATATATTGTACGATATCCTGAAAATTTCAAAACTGCAAGCCAATTAGGAAAATCGCCTTTTCGAATAATATTTAAAATTAATTTTCTTACAATTTAGGCACTGGTAGATCAAACTGCGTGATCAGCTCCAGCATAAGGTAGCGAGAGATATTGAAAAGCGATTCAGTGCTATACGATGTAAATGGCGTTTCAATGTAAGTGTAAATTGATTGGTAGCAAAAGAACATCATGGCCTTGGTGTAGTGTTGTTCGTGTTCGGCTAGCAGCGCCTCTAGTTCAGCGCTGATTTTTAAAAAGTTTTCATTTTAAAGAAATGTATGGCTTAAGAATTCTTTTTCAGTTCTTACGGAGTTCCAGCCGAAGCAGCGATGTCCAAGTACTGCGACGCTAGAATCCAGTGGTAGTAACTGACATCTTGATAACGTAACTCGGTTAAAGCGTTATCCCGAAGCGTAAATAGGACTTTGAAAGCCTCCTCAGGCCGGCCCGCTTCGTGGTACGCTTTCTGCGCATCCGCGAAGCGATCCTGCTCAGCGAGCCACTGGGCGTATGGAATGTACGCCAATTCCTTGTACTCGGGGTACTTGGTTGCCATTATAAACACTTCATCCCACTCCTTTGAAGCGACGTACATTTTAAGCACTTTGTCCATCGCTCCGAAGCGTCGAAACAATTCAGCAGCGGCTGAAACTTGACCTAGCTTTACCAGCGCTTCAGCGCAAGCTGAAAGCTCTAGAGTTTCATTTGAACTCAATTTAGGACCAAGTTCCAAAAGCCTGATCAAATAAAAAAAAATAAAGATTTTTTTTTCAAGTTTTGAAATTGTATGTGAAATTGTTGCAATTCAATTACATATCAGTCCATCCATTTTGTTCCATTAGCTCAATGGCCTTGAGTTTCTCTCCAGCGACCAGGTACATTTCGGCAGCGACACGAAATTCGTTGATTTTGACCGCCCAATCAGCTTTCTTCTTCATAAGCTCCATCTTCTCCTTGGTATTGGCCGAGCTCAAGAATTCTTGCGCATGGTCAAACATGCGTAAATCTGCGTACATGGCCACGGCTCTGTGCTCCTCCTTATTTTCTTTGAATAATTTCGCCGCTTCACTATACGACCCTTGATAGGCCAGTACTTCTCCCATCAGAATCCCCGGCTTGAGCACATCAGTCTTAATTTTCTTTTCGTTCTGCTTAATTAACCTAACGATTTCGATCCGATTCATTTTCGCAAAGGCCTTCTTCGCCGTTTCAAAGTCAAGGGCCTTGAGGGCCGTGTTCCCGAGGTACAGCCAGTCCCTTTCGGTAACGCCGAGACAGGCTACTTGAAAAGCATTTGAGAATCTGCCAGCATCGGCGAACTGCTTCAGCGGCGTCGAAAGAGAGACATCAATCGCTTGCAGCGAACCATTACTCATGCAAAACACGCGCGTTCCCGTAAAGCCAACAACAAATCCCGGCATCTTTTGATGGTACGTCTTGTACCCATCCGCTTTGATGCTTAGTTGACCTCCGGCTGACGAAAAGCTGATAAGGTCATCGTACAGTGTGTTCCAAAATACGGTGACAGCATTCGGCTCCTGAAACAAAAGTTCCTCGGGATTCAGGGAGTAGACGTAGAGAGTCGTAGAGTCGTCAATCACGGCCACTTTTGTATGGGAGTGATTGAGGTCTAGGCAGCGAACGGCGTGTGGTACGCGAACCAAGTTGACCTTATGGATGAAAAATAAAAAAAATCAGCGGCATAGTTTGAACAGGAATTGTTGTTTTTGACGTTACCGGAAACAAGTTGTCAATGAAAATCTTGACAACTTGCCCATCTTTCAGGCCAGCCAATAGAACTTCGTTCCCTTCTGCACCGCCGAAGGATCGAATGTACCGAATATTGCTGCCTAGATTCCATTCTCGGATGCGCGTGCCATTGAACGTGAAGCACTGAAGCTTCTTGTCTTGACATGCTACCAAGTGCTCACTGCACATGACCAATAGGGTACATTCCAGCTTCTGAGCCATCAATTCCGCCAACCGGAACTTGAATTCACTGGTTCTCTCCTCCCGTTGGTAAATAAGTACTTTTTCTGGTAGTTGAACTGCCAGCGTCTTCTTGGAAATGGCTACTTTCTTAATTAGGTCACGGCACTTCATGACCACTTGGACACCTTCATCCAAATTTTGAACTTTGACATCGGTCATGTTTACACTGAATACAAAAAATTCGTCTCAGGAATCGTGGAATCTCTTACATGTCTCCTAAAATAAATCTGAGCGGTGAAAAATCATCGTTACCTAATCTCAGCGTCTGGTTTGCGATTTGAAAAATGAAAAATTCTAATATTTTCCAAACGTAATAATACTTTGCTATTTCAAACTTTGTAATTTTCATAAAGAGCATTTTTTTTTAATCTGGCTCGTATCAATTGGTTGTAGTGCTAAAATCGGTACTTACTTATACCTTCAATAACTTTCTTTTCTTGAATACTAAACGAAACTTTCTCTTCTTGAAAAATTTTGGCTTTAGCATTCTGAAAAAATAAGCGATTTCCTGCGATGTTTTTCTTTTAGTTTGAAAAAGAACTGCGTTAGATGCTAATTCGTTCCATTTTGGTTCAAATTATGGTTTTACTCGTGCTTATAGCTCCGTTCGGGGGTTTTCACGGTGCGTGTGGCAAACCGGAAGTGGAGACAATAGGTCACAGCATTTACAGCATATGGCCCTTACGACCATGTTACTTACCGAAAGGCATAAAGTGATTTGAAAAGAGCGTGGACAATTAGGACTTGAACGTCATAGAGACTCACAGATCCACCGCCTGTGCCAACAGCCTGAAACCGTTCAAAATTAACACGTTTTAGCTACTGCTTCCTGTACTTTTATTCCACGGTTTAAAAATGATGCAAACTCATGTAAACTTGCCGTTGAGAGAGGAAAAACAATTAGGTAGCAAAACCGCGTTCAACTACTGCCACGGTTTTTAGTGCCAAGACATGACGCTATTCTTAAGGCAAGGTGGCCAGAAAACCACCGTGACATTGAAAATTACGATGCAACTATATACGAAGTTCAAAATTTCTTACCATATGACACACTGTACCGGGAGGGTTCGGCCTGACGGCCAAGGTCCAAATCCAGCTCTGTTGTTCAGCCAACATGGCCACTTTGATTCCGTCCAGTGTATAGACCGCGAGAGCACGGTTTGATCCCACGACAACCAAGAACTTGGATTCACGGTGCGAATTGACAAAGACAAGTCGCATGGGGTCAAAACCAATTGGTCGTTCCTTGACCAGTTGCCTTCCTTGTATGTTATACATTGACAGCATTTGACCCCAATCAGCCACGCACAGCAGTTCCCTTTCGTCCCCTTCATCCCGCACCGCGGCGAAGCTCAGACCCCAAATTGGGGAACCGTTGGGACGCTCAATTTTGCCATGTTCCTCTCCGTTCTAGAAAAGGCATTAAAAAAAATCTCACCTCCCTCCCTTAAGATTTTTACAATTTTGATTTCTAAATCTAAATTATAGTTTTCATTAACATAAGAAATAAATATTTAAATTTAAGCTTTATTATTTAAGCTTTGTTCAACTTCATAATTACCTGATTCCGGATAGAAATGGTTCCATTTGCCAATCCTAGGGCAAGAATCTCTCCCTCACGCCCCCAAGCGCAAACGTTGATTTTAGCGGGAACTTTAATTTTGTTTACATTCTTTTTGTCTTGCGTCCAAAGTCCAAAATCGTTTTGTGAGCAGCTTACGAGTAGCTCACGCGAAGGATTAAATTCTAAACACTGTATTGGGTCACCGTGTCTAGAAATCAAACCATTATTTTACAAAATACGAAATTCATGTTAAATGAAATTCGCAGGAGAGCTTACGTATATCGAACAATTCCACTTCCTTCCGACGTCCAAACAATGACAGACTTGTCCTGACTTCCGGAAGCGAATATTTTCCCTTCGGCTGCATAAGCAACGGCATATATGAGCCCTTTGTGGCCCTCCTTCACGGCCTTGATTGTCGTGCCCTCTGCTACGTCATAAATTAAAATACGTAGCCCAAGGGCCACCACCATTTGGGCCCCGTCAGGGGAGAAGCAGAGGTCATAGACGCAATTGTCTCCGTTGTCGGGAACGTTGACTGTTTCCGACCAAATTGTCACTGTCTTCATGATGCGGATTCACAAAACAAAAATTTCTAAAAAAAAAAAAAAAAAAATGAACAAAAAAAAACATGCATTCGCGTCATCATTTGCTGCAAAACTATTAGATTCTTGGAAGCATTAAAGTTATATTCTCGAAGGAATTGTTGGCCAAGATGCCTCAAAATAGAATGGAAGATGACCTACAAGACAAGGAAAGCAATTGCAAAGGGACCTTAACATCTGCCTCGTGTGCGTCGTGCGAACCCTTAGAAGGGGTCCCTGCGAAGAGAACAATAAATTTAAGGGCACTGCATCAAAGGGGAAATAGGATCCTTCGCGTGGCAGATGCTGCGGAACCTAAAACCGGGGCTTACTTCAACATCTTTAGCATCTTCCGTCTGTCCATCCAAGCGAGATACCCACAGAAGACTTATTTCTTCAAAAAAAAAAATCAAGGGCTTTGAAACGCGTGCCGAGTGACTCCATTTTCATCATTTTCATTTTCAAAAAAAAATATTTAAAGTTATGAACGGTTCAACATTTAAATGATTTCAATTTTACCAAAAATTAACGACCATATAGCAAAATAAATTTAAAAAAAATGAAGATCAGAAACATATTTCGTTTTCTTTCATTTAAGCCAATTAAACCAAACCTAATGGTCGTTTGCTTAACTTAAGATTTCTAAACTTGACTGTCGCACGCCCAGCCTTTTCTTCTTCTATGTGTGAGGGAAATCGTACACTTCAAAAAAAATTCCTTGAGTAAATGACCATAGGTTAGAAAAATATCGGCAAATATTTCAAAGAAGGTGTACAGTAGTCCATGTGTCAATTGTTTCTTTGTCGAAATATGGCATATTGACCTATGTCAAACAAGCTTTTCCTTCCGCCTTTTTTTTTCTTTCAATGCTGATGCTGGGCCTTAAACCGGTTCTGGAGTGATGATCTCGTATCTAAAATTAGGATGTTTTTAAAAGGTGGTCGAAAATTGGTCGGAAAAGCTTCCAGCCCAGAACAAAAAAAAACCTGGCGAGCGCAGCGACCACCACCTGTCTTTTTTTTCCTTTAATTCAAAAAACGCCTTAGTCCAGGTGCCAAGAGACCCTTGGATTCACTTATCCCTCAAACATCAAGAGTGGAAAAAGTACTCCAGGGAGCCCTTAAGTCCCCTCACGTGCTTCCTGCTTTCAAACAATTTAAAGTTCTACTACATCAGTAACCCAACTGGTCTCTGAAGGATAACATCCAGCGTCCTTGCAGCTCAACACTTGTTTTTAAAATTTTCCAGCGTTTTCCCTGTGAGTACGCCCCCGAATCGAACACAAAATGGCTTCCAGAGGTCAACAGCAAAATGTTCTCGTGAAACTCCTATTGGTTCAATTACTAATTCATCTAAGACTTTCCTATGTGGAGCCTAATGTGATTAACCTGGAAGATATGGAAGCGAAACTGAATCAAATCCTAGACGCTGAAGTTGAAGAGAAAAGTATTTTGAAGAAACTTTCTCCGAGTGACACTGTCAGAGGTCAAAGGTCGAATAGCCCTTTGGTGAAAGTGCGCGGCGGAGGAGAGAGTCGTGGAGAAAGTGTGGGAATTTTGAATGAATTAGTGGAGACTTCTGGACGAATGGAGTGGTTGGTGGGGCTGTTGGCAGATCTCAAAACTATGCTTAATCAGGCCCTTGACTCGCAACAGAAGCAACTTTCTCTTCGAACAGAAGTTAGTGAATTGCGAGATGAAATTAAATATTTGAGGTAAGTTTTCCAAACCAAATTAGCCAAAACTTTTGAGACGACTTTCCAACAACTTTCTCTTTTGTTTATGGTTTCAAACCGCAGCAATTGTTTTTGAAAATTGAGTCATTTCTCCTCATTCTGTGTAACCTTTAGGGAAGAAGTTCAGCTTTTGAAGAGAGACCAAGTCAAGTCGGAAACGTTTCAACTCAGTTCCAAAGTTCAAACAAAGTTAGAAAATGATGAGGTAAGGATAACACAAGAAAATTTCTAAGATTTCTCAAAATCCAGGAGACGCTGCTGATCTCCACCTTAATTCACTTTCCTTGTCGTAAAGTTGGCTCTTTCTGACTTTCTCCTCTTTCGAAGCCACTAGATTTATTAACTTTTAGAAAATTGGGTAATAAAATACACTTAAGCCCAATTTAATTGCCGACTGCGACAAAGGGGAGCTTAAGTTTTGAGCAATTTATCATTTTTCAAAAATGTCCTTACCAGAAAAAAATTGAATGGCTGACAACGGGCTTAGAGGAGATTCGACACGAGCTTCGAGAAGTCTCGTCGTCCTTCAACGTTACGACCCTCTTTCAGTTGACTAAGGAAGCGGAAAACGAAGCCAAAAGTACGAAGAGGAACCTTGACACGTTCCAGAAGGATTTGGAAAGGCTGGAAGTGGCCCAGGCCCAAACTACTCAAGACCTTGTCGAGATTCGAGGAGACTTGGCGGACATGCGCAAGAACGAAGCCAATTTTGGAACACGGCTTGCCAAGTCTGGAGAACATTTTTATGAAGGAATTCGAACCAGCGAAATGAATTTGGGCCTAAAATTGACTAAGGCCGAGGACCAAAATGGACGACGACGACACGACAAGAAGAGGATTCGGTCTCAACTAAATATTCTGGGTACGACGGTCAACGGAATCATGTCTTGGACGGCTGGACTGGAGCAAAAACTGGACAAACTTGAGGCCCGGACAAGTACCCAGGGGTCCAGGATGTCCAGCGCTTTGGACGATACTGACTACACTCGACTGATGACCCTGGAGACATCACTAGCAGAGACACAGAATCATTTAAACGAAATGAAGGCAGACGTAACTGGAGTCGCGGAAATTCGAGAATCGAGCCAAACGTTATTCAAAGTGCTGGAGGCACTGGAAACGAAATACGATGGTCGCATGACCGAGTTCCAGGAAAAGTTGAGTCACTTGGAGGTCATTACGAATGACATATCCATAACACAAGAGGACGCTAAGCAAGCTCAGGTAAAATTGAGCTGAATTTACAAAATATAGTGATATTTAAAAAAAATTAAACTGTAAATTAAATCTTTGAAGATTAAGTGAATTAAGATTAATTATAAGATTAATCTAAAGTTAATTTTTTTTAATTCTCGTTATTTTCATAGGCTGCTCAATGGAGAACGGCCCGGAAGTATAAACAGCAAGTACAAAATAATGAACATAAACTACAGGAAACGCATCTTCGAGTCACGGCCCTGCAAACGCATATTCTGCAATGGGGAATGAAGACATGCGCAAATGAAATGAGGGAAAAGAGCCAGGACTTAAGAATAATAGCTCTTGAAAAAGCGTTAGATGAAAAGCACAATGTTTAAAAAACTGTTAAAAAAATATGCCAATATTTAAGCCAAAATTGGAAGGCAACCAATTTCCTGTTCACATATCTAGTCCCTGTGAATTTTAATATGCACAACATTGTTCTTAATAGCAGAACGTCAATATTTGTATAAATTAGTCCAAACGTTTGTAAACTTACCGTAAGTTAAGATTACGAATTATCCTTTGCACAAGTGTAAAATCCTAAAATATGACACTTTTATGCACTGTTGACACTGCTCGATGCATGCGATGTAAGATCTTATAAGTTTTAATTAAAAATTGTATTTTGATGTGATACTTTTCTAAAAACTTGTTTGGCTTTTTATAATTGAAAATATTCTCGTTGACATGTTCAAATATAGTGTTTTTAAAAAGGTTGCTATGGCAATACAGGGGAAACAAATACTGCAAAATTCCGGCCTTGTTTTAGTCAGAATCATAACCAAGACGCCAAAACAACTTTTGCAAAAAAAAAAAAAAGTATGAAAACTAAAAATTACCGAATAATTAATTCCGAAATCGAGTAATCCGGCTCTCAGATAAAATTAACCAATAGAGCCTGAAAAGGCTATTTAAAATAGTATTTTAAAAATTGATTAAAAATGTAGAAAATAGTAAAATAATGTTTTGAAAGCAATGCTTAAAACTTGTAGACCAAACTTAGAGCTTTCTTCGGGTTTATGAAAGTCATTCAGACTCTCGACACTAAAAATCCGTACAAAATCCAATTTGAAAAAAAAAATCAAATTCAGTAGCCAGATTTAGGAACGTAAAACTCTCCGAATTCTGTTTTTATTATAATCCCGTGAAACTATCAACTAAAGAAGCAAAAAATAAATAAATTTTGGACACAACAGATTCACAGGGGAAAATAATCACAGTCACAGACTTTGGAATTCTCTCGTCCTTTGTATAGGATTCCATAGGCGGAAGTTCCTTGAGTAATTAAAACTGAATTCAAAACTAAAGTTCATTAATCAAACTTCTAAAGCCCTAACGATGATGGGATATATCTCGCATCTCTACTTATTACGCGTCAGAACAAGCCTCCATCATCAAAAAGCGTTAAGCACATTCTTCCTAATTTCTAAACTCCATTAATTTCTAAAACTTAAATACTTCTTTACCAACTTAAAAGCACCTCTCAGTCTCAGGGAAATCGATTCTATTTTCTCTTCTAAAACTTCTCATAATTTCCTACTTTCATCTACCCTCCAAAATGCGCCCTACAACTAAACAGTGTAATACAATATTCGTAAAACGCCTAAACTTGCCTCAAGCTTAAGGACGACGACGACGACGACGCCGCGGACGAGTCAACATCAAAAACAAAAGTCTCCAGATCTACTAAGTCCTAAAATCTACGAAAGCATCTTTACGATTCACGAGCTTCTAAAACCTAGGCAATCAGAAAACTTAATCCACTTTCACTTTCTAGCCGGAAAAATAGGGAAAAGCGAAACTTGAATCACACCTCAAGCGCCGCTGTTTTAAGGTGAAGCCTCTTCCTTGCCTTGCCTAAAAAACAGTCTCACAAACTTTCTTGAAAATAAACGCAGCCAATCAGGCCAAAAAGCTTTTCAAAACTGTTTTCAAAACTGACTTCCCTGTCAAAATTGTTAGTCAAGAAAAGGGCCTTTGGGACTTTCTCCTTTCTTCTAATAGTCTCCTCCAAAACTTTCACCTTTGTAACTTTTGCCCTTAGAAAATCAATTCTGCCTCTCTAGTCATTGTTCAAAATTAATGCAACATTTACAAAGGATCGACCTTACGTCTCCATTTACCACTGGACCCTATTCTCAAAAACTCGCTCTAAATCTCATTAATTAAACTTAAATCTAAATTTAAATAATTAAACTTAAAAGCTAAACCGAATTAACTCTTAAGAACCTCAGGGCATACAAGTATCTTATCAATTAACATCGAGTAAACTTACTTACTATATGGAACAACTAAAACAAAAATTTACAAAGTGCAACAGCCTTAAAATAAATAATTTTGTTTAAGCATTTATACTTAATAGATAGTTTTATATTATAATACTTTTAGCGGTTTCCGGTTTTTAAACTGCGTTAGAGCAGCGGTGCTGAATCGTTTTAGTAGACAGACGAGGTAGGAAAGGTTAAAAGGGCATTCGGCAGAAATTTCACCTTTAGCACCAACCGTTTACCACTAATGGGTTCTTCACAAGAAGCGACATCATACATCACGCCTAGCGCCATTGTGTTTAGGAATAATGTATATAAATTGACATTGAAATTGACAGGTACGAAAAGAGTCGGCAGGCCTGGTGGCCAACGTCTGTCCCGAGGGACGGGCCACGGTGGCAGGAGGCAAGTGTTTTCGGTTTTGGAAATTACGAAGAGATGGATGACATTTTTTTTTGCGGCGGGGCTTGTTTTTCGGTGATCGCTTGACAGTGATCTTGGTGGTAGGTGTCAGGAGGTGATAATTTATTCAAGGATCAAGAATTGTTTGGCGGTTGATAGCTGACGGTTCGGTTATCTGCTGGAGGTTCTGGAGCGATGATAAAGTTGCTGTATCATCATTTTGAAGTGCGGTTAATCCATTCTTTGTCTGCGGTCCATTGTCCGCGGTTCTGTTCACAATCTTGTGTATGATTAGGTGTTGATGGAAGATTAGAAAGCTGGTGAAAGTGGATTATGGAGCAGCGCGTAGGAGGCTGTGGCTATAAGGTTTGTAAGGGCTAAGATTAGGAAAAGTACTTTAGCTGGAGAAGGGCTCCCTGGAGACTGCTGGGTTTGTGCTGGAGAAAGTATTGATTGACTAGAGAATCAGATTATGTCTTCCTGGATCATATCCCAAGCATCAAGCATCTCCAGCCAATTTCTCCATGGCAGTTGTCATGGAGCAGTGGCTGGAAATAGATGGAGGGGGGGGGGTCCTTGAAAATAGGAAATGGAGTCAGGAAGAGTGATGGATAATTAAGGGCTTGGCGGGACCTGCTGGGCTGCGAGAGACTGGAGACATCAACTGGAATGATGAGTTTCTGGAAACATCGAAAAGCTTCTCAATCTTCAAATTTCCGGATCTCCTACTTAGCCCCGCCCCCACCTTCACTGGTGCTTCCATCATCTTCACACTTGGCCGTTTGGGGGGTGGCTGGTGTTGGCTCATCCTGATAAAGCGGGTTCTTTACTTCCATGTCACCGGCCTAAAGTCAAAGGACACCAAATTATGGTTAAGGACACCAAATTATGGTTACGCGGAAAATAAACTTTCTTTCCCTCCAATTTCTCCAGAAAATCTCGGACGTAATCCGACGGAATTATACGGGCAAATCCCCACTTTGTCAACGTCCTTAAGCCAGAGATTCTGGACCCAGGGAAGTGACAAGGAATGAGGGATTTCCTTCCTGGGATTTTTTTTTACTTTCTCCCATCTTTCTCCTCCTGGAGAGGAGAAAGCCGGACATATTGGGTTACCAATTAATCGTTGCTGACACCCTGGCGCAAGTGGCAAAATGTATCAAAACGTGACTTACAGGGGCCAAGCCAGGGCACTCGTACACTGTGTAATCTCCTTCTTCGTTTTCATCGTCACTTTCTAGGTCAGAGCCGGCCGAGCCTTGACCGTCGGCTGCCAGTGGCGACTTTTGCAGGGCAGCCATTTGTTGCTTCTGGTGTTGGTAATGATACATGTGGGCCGACTGGGCCAACTTCCGGTCACCTCCTGTGGGACTCACGTCTTTGCTCGGCCCGGTCACGCCGTAGGCGGGGTAGTCAACGTCAGCCGTGGCCTTGATCCGCTCATTAATTCGATACCAACAAATTCCGGCTCCAACCAGAATGACAACCCCCATTGCACTTCCGGCAGCAACCAGAACTGGAGAAAGGCACGCAAAGGGCATGTTAATGTCAATTCGCATTTGCATATCAATCTCCCGAATCCGCACGCAATTACTACCATGTTTGTCACGCCAGGCTAGAATTTTTTTGGCCCAAATTGAATGATCATTACTTTGAACTTACCGATATAAAACGTTGAATAGGACTGATCTAGTCGGGTGGCATATGTCGCACCAGAGCGGTCCACAGCATGTGTCGAAGTCATGGCATGGCTTGGCTGAACAACAGGTTCGACGCCCTCTGCCGCTTCACCACCGCCGCTGTCATGCTCTTCAGCGGATGTCAAGCTCTGATCGCTGTTTTTCTTCATATGCGGCGGTGCCGGTCCCAGCATCCGGGGCTGAGGCTGGAGGTGCTGGAGTGGCGGAGAAATGTCATTTCGTTCACTGTTTGATGAAGCCACCAAAGCCTCCCGTGGCAGGTGGAACTGGGGTTGGTTGGCGGTGTAGCCGAGTGGACGCCGTTCCTTACCCTGTTGGGGTGTCAAGTTGACACCGTCCTTGTCATGCTGGAATTCATCATACCAGGGACCGTGCCCTTCATCGTATGCTGGAATATTGAGTTCTGCTTCAAGGTCTTCCGGAGTAATGCCCGCTAGCTCTAGTTGGGCCAAACGGTCGATTTCACCGTCTTCTTCGATTCCTGATTTGGGGAAAATGAATACCAATTAAAACGCCTAGTTGACATTTAACGCACATCAAATATTTAGAAGCGTGGCCTCAGAACATTTCCAGAACAATTCACACCATAAGCCTGTTTTTGTTGTTAGACGTGATTTGAATGGAGAAAGCAGACCGAGAGAAAGCGAAATGGAGAAAGTGTTAAGGGTCCATAAGGCACACATAAAAATCAAGGCTTTTGTCCCTATAAAAAACGCTAACGTGGCCTCCAGGATCTGCGATGCTATTGGTTCGCGAATTTCTCAAATTCCAGGATTCTTCCACGATCTTTATAACCCTCCGCCTACAACTTTCTCTGTGCACTTTCTCCTTCCGAAGAATTGGAATTCTAAACTTTCTCTTTCAAATCACATACATAATAAAAACGTTTCGTTCTTTTTATTCTTTGACAACAGAATATAAAAACTTCTTTGTTCCCTCCTTGACAGATCCATTCAAAAATGTTTCAATTTTAGAAAGATGAACACAAGAAATGTTCCAATTTTACAAAAGAATGAACTGGGTTTCATCCTCATTACATCATATGCATTTTTTTTTTCAAATAGACTGACTTCTTCATTTTTTTCTAAACAGATCATCGTTTACAAACACATACTTGCGCGCATTTAGTACTTCTCCGTTTTTGCAATTTGACAGTTGTAGAAATGTAAAAGCTGTTTTCTAGAAGCGCACTTTCTAAAAGGCGGCTGAATGTCAAGTTCGTAAAAAGAACTGTTGTGGATGCTTTACAGATTTAAATAACAAAGAACACGGCGACAAAAGCTGCCTACTTAGCATTAAAAAATAAGCCTTTCCGCTCTACAGTCTCGAAACCGTTTGTCAATGCCCTCAAACCCGCTGTCAATGACATTAGGGTCACGATTTAGCATAAACATTGAAGAAAAATTACCCGGATAAAATTGTCGTGTAGCGGATTGGGTCGACGCTGCCTGGAGAATGATCAGTAGTACTCCGAATCCGAGAAATGGGAAGAACATGATCTCCACGGTCCTTCTGGAATGATCGGAATCTGAACGGTCCTCCAACGGTTTCCTAGGGCTTTCAAGACTTCCAGTTAGCAGAACATTTCAGTAATAATTTCTCCATTCATTTCCCCGTCTAATTCTTTTTATCTTTGGTATTCAACTAGTACTTGTGAAAACAAACGGTCCACTTTCACCACTATTATTGACTTTCACTGTCTTTGGCCCACTACCCAGGAACGTCCTGACCCTGAACTGAGGCAGGCAGCCCTCGTCGCTGCTAGCTAGGCTCTTCTAAATTCCTAAAATTCCAATTAACCTTCTATGATCTGATATGAATGTTGAATAGAAGAAATGGCAATGGCAGGAAGACGAAAGCCTGGACTCAATTGTGTACCTTATGGTCTCTTGCTGGAGAAGCGCTCTGGAGCCCCTAGGTTCTGGATAGTGGGTTGGGGGGTTCGTTTCTGAGGCAAATCAATACTCTCGGGGAAGGCTTCGCTACACGGAGTTTGCGATCAATTCAATTGACGTCATACTGTCACCCGGCTTCCAGCCAGTACCCGGACTTTTCGCATATCTAAAATTGAACTAACAAAAGGGTTGGCGGATACACTTTCCCCAAAAGCATTCATGACAATGGATACAAAGCGTACTCGCTCGCGCCGGCGCTCTCGCGTCTTCCGAACCTTTCTCCGAACTTTCCATTCACAAAAGGACGACTGACTCCAGGGTCTGCTGAACTTGAGCTTTACGAGGCGCAGCGCAGCGATTTCCAGCCCCCCAGTACCAGTTTCCACCAAATCATCTCCTAGAATTTTCCTAGTAAATGCTCATCTTCTATTCTGGGCAGAGCCGTCGGATCAAAGATGCTATTTCCAGGGCTACTGCTGGAGCAGAAGGTTTTCAGACAATTTTATTCAGCACGACGCTCCCTATGCCAAGAGTAATATACGTCCAGGCGAAAATGGATAACAAAGCTCTTTTGAAATAGAGACGCTGGAAAAGTAGCCTAATAATATTGACATGTTGGGCTAAACGTGACATGGACATCCCTCTCTGGCCCCTTGCCATTGACTTCTGTGTACTGACGCTATTTCATCATTATAAATAAGACTTGTAGGTATATGGCCCTATGTTGATAGGACTAATCATTATTCTGCGGTTTTGTGTCAACCATAGCCCCAGCCACAGCTGCCGTTTAAATGGAAATGAAAGAGACACACACTTTGGGTGTATCATTATAAAAAGCGCTGCTGCTTAAATCCCCAGCGTAAGACAAGACAAGTGACGAAAACACGGTCCCAGGGGAAATCCACCCTAACTAACACAATATAAATCGCACACAGAGGTCGATTTATTTATAAAGCTCGTGAAGCCCAATTTATCAATAGCCCAATTGCCCTTATTTCTCAACTAGGTTAGCCTATCGCCACCCAATTTGGTTTTGCAAACTGTGGGATAGCGGTGCGGAACGCCGCGAGCGGAGATGCAACAGCGGTGGAGAAAGTGAGGAGAAGCGAGTCGTATCAATTCCACTGCGGCGGCGACCACCGCGTTCAAAGAGATTGGAAATTTGTGCAGGATGATTTTCTATTTTTTTTTTATTATAATTCATCTTTCCATGATATAATTTTGAAGATTAATTTAATATAAGGGAAGTTATTAGAGTAGGTAAGATGAGAATAGAGGAAGAGTAGACGTTAGACAGAGGATGAGTAACTTGAGAATTTGTCGGCGGATAATGTCGTAGAGGTCGAGCGGCGCAATTTGTCGTCATGTCGTGGCTCTGGAGAGAAGCTCTTTTGTTAGCAAAATCGGCAATTGTGCGGCTCATTTAGGACTCGGCCCACTCTGTGTGAACAGTTGATACTGGAAAGACAAACAAGAAAGTTCATTTTGGAAGGTTCATTTCATCATTTCCGAAGCGCTTTCCCCTCCAATTACTTGAAAGGGATGAGAGAAAGTCCTTTGCGTGTGATTTTTACTTTCTCCGCCCTTCCTCCTCCAATCCACCAAATCTCAGCAGGCGCTTCAACTTTTTGATACTTTTTTCACTTTTTTTTTTTGGAAAAAACTGCAGAGCGAGAAACTTAAACTTTTTTGGGGGAGCGTATTAATTGCTTTTGTTCTTTTGTTCTTCTGCTTCCTTACCACGCCAGTTCCAATTTGCTGGAGGAGCCCAGGCTGAAATACAGAGGAACGACGAGAATTGACGGCTGAGGCTGAAGCGGAAGTTGGTTGCTGCTGCAAACAAAAAGGGGCGTTAGGAAGTTACCAAATACAAAATTCAAGCGTGAAATTTCGGAGAAATTCCTGCCAGAAAATTTTCTGGGAGGCATTCTGGTGAAGCGGGCCGAGAAAAAGATTTCGTAATGAGTTTGAGAAATTAATGAAAAATTCAAACGCTGGCCGAATTTTTTTCGTCAGCGTCTTCATAGGAGGCGTGAATAGAATTTATATGAGAGTTATTAAATTTGTGTTAAGTGGGTGGTAAAATTAGAGGAGTCGTGCGACCAGAAAAATTGTTCCGGAGTGTTACAACTTATTCATGTGGTTCAATTACAATGTGCCTAGAATATTTGTTACAAATTTTGAATGAAAAAGAGAAAAGCCATTTAGCAGACCACGTTTTTTACGACTCAATTTCCCGGAGTAATGAATTGAGTGAAAGCTAATTCGAGAAAATTGGATTCATTTCTCGGATGCGGAAATAAGCAATGAGAAAAATGAGAAAACAAGCAGAGCCTTTGCTTTGATGGAGCAATGTTTTACCCGTGCCTTTTCGACGACTTGAGCCACCGAGTTCTTGCGTCCTTCCGGCCCAATGCTCGAGTGCCGTCTGGCGGGGAGGTTGGTGTCGTCGCAGTTGATGGTGGCGGGGGTGGGTACTCTGAGCGTATTGGAGATCATTGTATTGTCGGACAGCCTTCGGTAGGGCTGCTGTGGAGTGGCCACTCGAAGAAAGTTGAGGTTGTCCTGTGGCGGTACTTCATTTCGCTTGACCATGTCCTCGGCACTCGACGTCTTCCTCGCGTCAATCTTGACCGTACTTGAGCTAATGAGTTCACTTGACCGTTGGTGGCGGAGATTTGTTTTGACGACGGGGATGACAGTCAAATGGTCCAGTTTGAGCTTATTGCGCTGATTCCGATCGATGGAGTCCAGCATTTCCTGGAGAGTCAGGATGAGGATGCCGAATTGCTCGAGGGAGAGACTGGGGTTGACCGTTTGCGGAAGCAGGGAAGGAAGGACGCGCGTCGCCATTAAGTTAATGGAAAGACCCTGACGCTTCTCCAGCAGCATTCGACGGTAGATTTCTGGAACCCACCAAAACCCACTTCAGCTCAGGACCCACTTCACATCATTAGAACCCACTCAAATGACCCAAAATTCCACATTTCAAAGTGTGCTTTCCTCTCAGCGGAACGCCCTCTAAAAGGTTTCAAAGGTGCGACAAAGCAAATAGCAACGGGCGCTTAAATTATATTGCCGCTTCCGAGTCTATTTTACTCAATTGAAATCAATAAGTACCATTCTTAGGATCCTTAAAATAATTTATTCCGGTACTGGATTCTCGCGTGGGCATCAATAGCTGACCAATCTTAGATTTTGAAATATTTATTCCGCAGCACGAAATTCTTGAGCATAATAGGAGAAAGCGTTATTTCTCTTTTTTTAAAGCTTTTCTTTTTCTATTCTGGCTAAAATTAAATTGTATAAAAAAAATGCCAGGTTATGAAAGCGTCACTTATTTCTTTTGTAAACGAGACAGAAAATATTACTGAACCTTCGCGTGACGTTCTATAAACACCTGTCTCTGACAAGGGCATAATTACTTAAATTACCGCCTTAAGTCAACCTGTCATAATAATACCAACTAATAAAAATAATAGTTTTTCAAAATTACCAGTTTGAAATGAATAAAATGAAATGAAAACTACGAATTTATGTTTACGCTCGAAAAACCTTATGTAAATGCTCGCTCCACCTCATCAAGTCTTGTTGGCAAAAATTCACGAATCCTGAATTGAAATCATTGGCTATCGAGTCTAAAGTGGCTATAATTCTTTTTCTTACTCGAGAGACCCCCTAATTACGCTGCATTTTAGAAAATTGCAGGATTCGTGTAGCTGAAAAACTTTTTCAATTGCTAACGCTTTTGCAATGTTAACGAGCCCAAAGCCGCAGCGCTTCCTCTTTGGTCAAAACCAGCAGCACAAGTGATCAATCATTGGGAATTAAGAGGTTCAATATTGATATATGTTTTTCATAAAAACAAAAGCCGATTCACCCTGTCATCAATACACAATGGAAAACCACTTTTGCTCAACATCAAAGGCTTTCGGTCGGAAACAAGTGAAAGTGAAATGAAAAAAAAATTCTCTCTAGCGCATTACCCGGCCAGGGAAAGTCTTACTTTCACCCGATTTCGCTGAACTTTTTTTTCATTTCTCCAGTAACTTTAGGCGCATTAACTGGAAGCCTTGTTAAATATTTAACTTACGAACGACTTCAATGACAACGTCGGGGTCCGAAAGTTTGACATCGTAGAGGATTGGAAGCACTTCGTCGACAATGTGTGAGCGATCCAGCTTGTCCAGGTTGGCCTCAATGCATTTGAGAACACAGAGCGTTAGCTTATTCTCTTGGTTGCACCCTTGGTAAATTACTTTAGTTTTGGGCATAATAATCCGTCGAACGCTGCCCTCGTCGAGGTGAGCACTGATTAGGCTGGCACAGATGAGCGCTGCCTGCTGAACTTGGACGGTGGAACTACCGAAGGCTGCGAAGAGCATTGGCAGAATCTCATCCTTAAGGGAGTCGTCCAGGGACTTGTCCAGGATCACATTCAGATTCTCCAGGAGCGTCACCGTCGCCTGAATTGACTTGGGTTGGGAAAACACGAAGCGAAAACTGGGCATCAAAATAAAATCGAGTTCTTCGCGGGTCGCTTCACGAATTAAAAATAAAATGGGCTGAAGTACGGCTGCCAGCACTTCCTGCGTCCTCATTTCATTTTGAAGTGCGGGCCAAATGTTCGAGAACCAAAGTTTCTATCGTGAAATCCACAAAGAATAACAAAGAGAAAGTTTCTCATTAGAAATAATTGCACCTGACGCTGGAATGGCAAGTGGAAATGGATGCTGCTGGAGGAGGTGGGGGTGGGTTGTGCAAATTTTTCAGGACAAGCTTTTGTGTTCAAACAGAATATAACTGGCCTATGCAACCACCGCTTAGGGCAATTCAGAAGAAAAAAAAATCTTTTTTTTAAATAATTTTTTTTTAGAAAAGAGAAAGTAGAGACGGACAAAAGTCGATTGAGAACTCAATCTAAAGTTTGTTATTAGAAAAGTGGGTACATTACCCGTGGGATCATTCCAATGACGTCCATGAGTTGGCCCCGGTAAAAAGAGGCCTTTTGGGAGGGATCCTTCATTGAAATCACGTCGAGAAACTGAAGGGCCTGTACTGCAGGGTCCGAGAAGTACTTGATAAGGGCCAAAAGTTGTGAGCTAGGCCGAGCCCGGGGATCCTTATTTAGCAAGCGAATCAGTGCTTCCTGGAGCTGCACTGGAACTTTTGGTAGAAGTCCGGGCAACAGACTTTCTAACTGATCAACTTGTTTTAAGTAACTGCTGCTCGAATGATTCGCTTGAATCAGTGACTCTCCATTAAAAACGGCACCAATCACGAGGCCGAGGCTAAAACAATCTGAGGCTGTTGAGCAAGTTGAGGTCTTTTGAATCTCAGGAGCTTCACAAAAATTAATTGAAATTTTTTTTTAGTATAAATCTTTACCAATTTTCCATCCAATCTTAAATCTAAAAACAAAAAAATGTTGAAACCCAAATCGTTTCAAATATGATCTCTGGAGTACAAATATTTGTTCCAGGATCTCGTAACCTTTATTTGCAATCTCTCGTAATAGGAAATACTAAGGCAAATAAGGCCAAATTTGGGAAATATGAAGATTTGATATTGTAGAATTCAAGAGTAGCTTCAGTTTGCTCTCAAAATATTGACAAAATGCATCATCGGCTTCAAACGCTTTTGGAATGTTCAAGATTGCAAAAACTTATGCTAAACTCTATTTCACATGTTTCCAGTTCGCGACTGCGACTGGAGAGCCACGAGTTCCAAAATAAAGATCAAAGAGAGGACCTTAGCCCTCCGGGCCCTTAACAAATGGCGCTTCAATTTAGGAATATATAGGTTCAATTGATTTGGAAAAGAAAGTCTAAAATTGGAGGACTATGCACTGGAATCGATTCCCCTCGGCTCACCCTCCCGTTCATTGACTTACCAATAAAGTCAAGGGCCGGTTGGCCCATTTTGGGAAGTCGACTTGTCCAAGCGATTGAGAGTATTGGCGTCTCGTCGTCATTGCAGCGCTCAACGAATTCAAGTCCTGACAACTTCCAAACGCCCCTCTTATTGATCAAGATGCTGGAAGGACAGATATTCCTATGTATCACACGGGCGTTGTAGTGCAAATATTGAATTGCCTCTGTGATCTGTAAGCCAGAGAAAAATACTTTGCATCAAGGACCAATCAAAGGGTTTAGGGCTGAAGAGGCTTATTTTCCAAAAAGCCACTTCACTCCCAGCGTGAGAACGTCTGTTATTGGCTGAGTGAAAGTGACTTTCTCTTTTTCTCACCTGAAGAAATCCATATTTAAGCTCAATATCCAAAAAGTTACAGTTTATCACGTTGTTTAGGCTGCCTCGAATCGGCTCTGCGACAAAAGCCAAAGTTTCTGGACACTCCTCTGGCGGAGCAATTATCTGGGAACATGCAACCATATGTAAATAAGAGTAAATAAAGCATTTAGATGAAAATTAAATTAGCTTTCACTGTGTGCGTGTTTTGGGAGCTAATTCAACTTAAGGGCGGCAATGCCACGGAACGTAGTTCGAGCTCTGCCTTACAAATTCCGGCTAATTAAAAAGCTTACCTGTAGAATTCGAGGATGTCGAAATCTCTCCAGTTGGCGAACACTTGATCTTAAAATCTCTGTAATTGTTTCTTTCCTTCGTGGCTTGTGCAGTTTCTCCGCACATCGCTTCTCAAAAATAAAGATTGAAACTTCCTACAAACATAACATTTCAATTAAGAAAATAAACTCAACGCTCAACGTGACCTAATTACCTAAAAAACATCGTGTACACAAAAAATTGGGAACGATTCACATTTCACCCACTCGCTGTCTTATTAGATGTAATTAAGCCAAACAAGCCCGTCCTAGAAGAATTTTTTTTAATTTCTGGGGCCTTCTGTCCTGCAACGGGATTGTCTGGCTTGTCAACTACAGTTTAAACGCACTTTTTAACTGCAAAGAAGCAATTGTTAAAAGACTTAGGCCATTTGTAAAGGATAACAGTTTAAGCTAATGTACTGTGTACAACTTGACAACTTTCAATGCAAGTAAAAAAACTATCCTTAAAAAACGAAATAACTATTCTCAAAAGACGAACATATTATTCCTAAAAGTTTGCATCCGATAATGGACAAAATCTAGCGGAGTTTGAATTCTAGCGAGATTTGTTGTGAAAGAAAAAGTTATAAATAGAAGGGGCTATTTTTAGTAAAAAACAAATCAATCTCGCGAACACATGTCACTTTTGGATGAAATTCTCCAAAAACAATCCATTTTTTACTTCGAAAGGAAATTACATCAAAATTTTGAAACTGTTTCACTGTTGTTGTTTGAATAAACAAGAAACTTTTTTCTTCGGAAATCGAAAGAATCAGCGATCCTTTGTTTGTGTATTTTGTAGGAACAATAGTCTCCTCACCTTCCCGTCCTGCCTCCTTAGCGCTTCGTGTATCTTCCAAGCGTTCTCCGGCCCAGCGCACCCAATGAACTTGCCCAGTTCATAGACGCCTGCCAAAGGGTTCGTGTCAAGGACCGTTGAGAAAGTGGGCCCTGCCTTTGACATGGTGTGACCAAGACTGACTTCCTTCCTCCTCTGCAACCTGTGGATTCAACCTGTTGGTGTGGTGGCTACTTGGAGAAAGTTGCCCTTTCCTCCAACATTTTTCACTTTCCGTCTCCTTCTCTTCCAGGCGCGTTTCCAGGCGAGCTCCAGCCCTGTTCCTGGAACAGTCTACTCGTGGCTGCGCTCTCCAGCTCTCGTTCTCCATCGATCTCACCTGCGAGAAAGCCTGTCTCCATGGAGAAGGCAGGTGGAAGGAGGATGACCCAGAAAAAGACCTCTTCATCAATTATTTACCAGCCACAAACATAGTCACCACCTACCAGTAAAAAACCTAAATCTAAACCTTACACCGAAACCTCATTCTCAACCTAACTTCCCAAATGCGTTTCCTCTACAAACAGCCCACTACAAAGGGCCCTTCCCTTAAGCCCCTCCGAAGGGAGGAGACGCTTCCTTCAAAATGAGGTCAAGATCCAAAGATTAAATTGGAACAAATTGTCAAGAAGGTTCGCTTGAGCGGAGCATGCTTTCTCTTTTCCATATTCCGAGGAGAAAGTTGAATTAATGACTCCTCTTCTTCCATTGAAGTTTTCGAATTGAAGAGGAGGACCATTAGGTTAAGGGACACATGAGACTCGTTTCAAGGGCTCCAGAATTTAGCATACGGAATTCATTAGTTACGGAAGTCACTTAATGAATTCCATAATCAGAGAGGAAGTGTGACACAAAGTAATTGAACTCATTAGAATGAAGCCACTTCAAAATTAAGGAAAGCCAACACTCCTTCGAGGTGTGCGCGCCTCATTTGAAATGCTAAAATGGTTCCACACCTCGCGACGACAAGAACGGCTTTCACCTTCTAAGCCTTCACTAACTGTCCCACTTTGCCGCCCATGACTCTCCAAAAGTTCCAGGTTATGCATTTTCTTAAAAAAAAAAAAACTTTTTGAAAAACATGCTTTTAAAGGTTACTGGAATAAGGGCTCGATTTGCGTAGAGGCAGAAGTGAGGCGAGAAATTGGGTGTATTGGGATCGAAAACTTGGTAATGAGCTTGTTAAGAGAGGCGTTTCGAAGGACCTTCAAAAGTTAAGGGTGTAGTCCTGGAAATCTCCAGAACTTTTTTCTTCTTCCTGGAGGGTTGAAAATGTCGTTGATGATGAGTGGGAAGGCGGAAATATTAAAGTGCTCTTCGACTTATTTGAGTATCCACTTCCAGGAGCCTTAAAAATAGTACTTGAGAAATGGAAACTTCAAAAATGTCCAGGGTGAAAGCATGGACGAAGCTCAACATTCAACATATGTAATCAATCCCATCTTAGAGGGCAAACACTCGACCTGACATCTACTTACATTAACATCAAAAACAGAACTTCCCCAGCCAACACCGCTGAAATTCGTTTTCAACCTGGAAGCCTCACTTTTCTCCTCTAGTGTGTCATGGACTTGACGTTTCCCGCTGGAACCTTTCACTCAAAAACGTTTATTTAATCTAATCATGGAAGGTTGTATGGGAAGATTGGAGAAAGTACCTGAAAATCTTTTCTCTCTAAATGCACATGTTTTGCCTGATGGTCGGAACAAAAAGAAAGCAAAAGCCACACCAACGCGTTATTTTTTAACAAAAAACCTTGAGTTCGATTCAGCGATTAGGAATAATAGAAATCATTAAAAATTTAAACAATACCCATCCTACGCTTCCAGGAATTTCAAGGCCACTGGACAATTCAGTGCATGAAATTTTGCTTAAAGCGTTTACTGAAAAACAAAACAAAAAACAACTTGCCAATCGCAATCGCAATACTTCACGAATCGCAAGCAGCAAAATACTTCATGACATGACCCTCTCAAAATATTAAAGCTGTATTTTGAATTTCCAATCTTAGAATTTCAGTTTTCACTCAAGAAAAAGTGCTTAGTTTTGACAACCCTTGTGAGAATAAGCTTCCTTTGAAGTAATCGAAAATAGTGAATCGCTGGAGAATACCAAAAAAGGAAGTCGTACAAGCGCGTAGAACGCTTCCAGGTCTTCGACCATAACAAATGCCCCCCAATTCGCGCAAATCATGCTTTTGCTGATATAATGAAGTAAGAATGTGCGGATCGCTTTCTGCTCAATCAAATCACACGATACACATGTCAAACATAAGCGCTGATCAGCGGTAAAATCCGACTCAGCGCTCTATATTTATTCCATTTGTAAGCAAAATGGAGGTAACTGTATCTCCCTTTGAAGGTACTTTGAAAAGGACCAAAAACCAAAACGCATCACTTCCGCCGCCCTCAAATTTCGTTTCTCTTCAATCTTCTGCCTCACCCACAAAAGGAGTTCTCAAGAGCATCTGTCTACGATAACTCAACCGGAAACAACAAAATCTCTAAATCAAATATCCGCAATATTTCCGCCCTTATCATCCCCCTTTCTTCCTCATACTATACAATATAATAGATATCTGCGTATAGTTATGTTCAGAACGTTTTTTACGTTTACAGGAACCTCCTCCATTTAATACACAGCCCCTAGCCCATCAAAAATCAATCCATCATAGCCAACAAAGCGCCTTTCCTCCCAAATTCACTTTCTTTCTCCGGTACAAAAGCCAAAAATAAAACTCAATTTTCCACATCCGCTCTCTTTTGAGTATATTACTTTAATTTCAAAATTTCCGTACTTTCCTAACCTGATCTTATAGTAAGAAGCGCACTCTCAGAGTAGTGTATGAAGACTTTGCTAAAATTCAATATAGCCTAAACTTGGATATCCAAAATTGTAAACTGTACAATCATCAAGATTGATTTCTCTTCATCTCTCACAAGCTCCGCCTTTTTCTTTTTTTTCAAGAACAACTCAATCCACTTAAATATCAATAAAAAAAAGTTCTTTACGGCGGTGGACCTTGCACTCTCAGAAGTATCTCTACCTAAACTTTTAAATATTTAAAATTATCGTAAAATTAGTTATATAAACTTATCATATGCTAACTAAAACTTTACATTTTATGTTACAATTATTTGACGATGACGACGGTAAGGGTATTTCAGGGCTCATATTTAAATAAAATGTAAAATAAAATTCTGGTATTTCGATACAGGAAGGCAGAGCCTACAATACATGGGCCCAGGATCGCTTTCATTGCATCATTAAAATTATTCAAACTAAAGTCAGTCAAATATTACAAAAAAAATTATTTTTCTCCTTAGTGCTTCAATAACACTTTTTAAATTGCGCTTTCTCTATACATGTAATTGTTTAAATTATCTAAAAATGATTTTCTAAAAACTTTACCAGCATCACTCGCTAAGAAAATTTCGTTAAGCATTCAATTCACAACTAACGAATTAAGTAGAGGAACTCTTTGATAAACATTTTGCCTTCACGTATACACTTCGGCTATTTCAAAACGGGAACGGATTAACGGAATATTAATAAATGTTAACGACGCTGATTGTTTTGAGCACGTTCAAATGACGCGCATTTGACTGCGGATAGTCGATTCCAAGCGGCAACTTTCGATTCTTGAAACTCGAAGCATTATATTAATTACTTAGGCCCTGGATGAGGCAGAGTGTACAATATTGTTCCGATGGGAATTGTTTGAGCAAAAGCAACATTACTGTGGCTGACGGTGCACTGGAGGTATCGCAGAGAAGCTAAAATTATCTAACAATTCTATATTCTTACTCTAGCCCTAGCCGAAAAATTAATCAATTCTAAATGCTTTGATGCGTAAATGAAGACTTCTAATTTTATCTAGCAGTTGGTGTAGAGGTTGATGCGGACGTAGGAAGTTGGTACGAAACCCTCTTCCAGGGAATTCTGACGACGAACCCGAGTCCATCCGTCGCCTTGGTCAAGTTCTACTACAAATAATTGCTCGCCGTCGGCCATAGGAATGCTACCTTCCGACGTAGCTGTAAAAAATAAATAGTCAATTATTAATAAACTAAAAAGACAAATTATTCGTTTTGTTTTATTTTTTTTTAATCTACCATCAAATGGATACAAGGCTTCACATGTCCCCAGTACTGGAAGTGGATCCTGCAAAAATATCAACGTTATAAAATTCCAAAACGATAGGAGTAGACGCTTCTGCTATTTTCCATTTCTATAAATTTAATTCAGCCATGATAAAAAAAATAGAACTTCAACTTTACTATATTATGCTTTTTACTAATCTTTACAATTTGTACGAATCTTTATCAAATACCGAATCAGGAGTTAAACGTTTCTAACGATAGAGCTACTTCCTACCTGATCATAAAAATCCGCCTGGTCAGCGTCAATGTGTTCAAAATCGGAATCTGGGAGGCTGGTATGCGAAGTGCTGATACCTGATTCTGGGCTGTTGGATGACCTACAATTAAATTAAGCTCGTAATAGTTAATTGAATTCAAAGAACACTAAACAGATACGTTCAAGTCAGTTGATGCGAAAATATTAGCTTCACCCGTACCCATGTGAAGGAAGAGGCGTGGATGGTGCGGAGGGTTTTTGGTTGTTCTGGCTTAAATCCGAAGCAGAGCGGCTGAGTGACTCATCTGAACCGCTACTCCGATGCGTTGAGTTTCTAGTTCCGTTCTGATTATGGTGTGAGAGGTAGTTGGACTGTTGTTGAGGAGGAAGGTCCATTTCCGCCAAATAAGTCTGGTACTTTTGTAACTCTTGGTTTAACTTTTGCAGTTTCCCTAAACTTTCTCGCAGTTGTCCTTCAATAGCCGCTGGATCTCCCAGTTGCGGACTCTGTTGGTACACCGACTGCATCTTCACTAGGCCATCCCTAAATTAAAATGTCACAAAATAAGCTCCAACTCCATCTTTATAACTATCCGCTCCGCGCTTGAACGCTTACGCTTCCTTCATATAGAAATTAGAAAACATTTTAAGTCTTACTTTGCCGCATTCTCGGTTTGAATTTTTGAAGCAAACTCATCTATCTTTTGTTGTAACTTCTTTCGCCGTTGATTGGGTGGAAGTTCACTATAGTCGTCTCGCCCTTCGGCTGAACCAGGCTACAAGAAATTAAAAATAATAAATAATGTTTCCGGCTTCTTTCTAGGCAAATCTGCTAGTTTGTTTTTACCTTGTTATTTCCAAATATTCCAAATATCCCTGATCGTTTCTTTAACTTGCCCGAAGAAATGGTCCCCTTATAAGTAAGAAGGTGGGTATCCGAACGGCCCAGTGTATTTCCATGGCCGTTAGTTTGAGGTGGTGGTGCTTCTCCACATTTGATGGCACTCAAGTCTTCAAAGGGGATGTCTTCGGGAGGTTGAAATCCAGATTTAAATCTTTCAATCACTTGTTGGCAGTCCTGCAAATCAGTCCATTGTTGTGAATTAAACATTTGCTAAGGTATTCGTTAAAACAAATATTAAAATGTTCCCAATCGCTTACAAGGGGCTCATTGATCTCTGCAGCAGCTCTCAGTATACCATCCAAACAAGTAGTTAGAATGGGATAAACGTTCTTCTCTGCTTCGGTTGCTTGAATAAGGTAGTTTCTAAAATATTTCGTTCGTTTCTCATCCATGTCTTGAAGTCCTTGAAACACGGAAGGCATGAGATTCTTGTAGTAACTATTCTGCAATTCGTTCGATTTGTCCAGCTAGAATAGATACTTATTAGATCATGTACGAAGAACTAATTTTATCAAAAACTAAATTGATTTCGTGAATACAATCAAGGTTAAACAAACGAAACGGAAATGGTAAAAAAAAAACGTACCTGATTTGCATATTCTTTTTTACTGTCTTCACACTGTTGGGATTTGTATAAGGACTGAAGCCTTGTTTTCTCTACTTCGGCTCTGGAGAGATTCAAATCAGCGTCCGCGCGCTGAAACGCTTCGTATGCCTTTTCCGACTCTCGAAAAGCCTTTTCGTAATTCTTTTTGGCACGGTCAAGATTTCCGAGTTGATTTGTTAAATTTGTCTGATAACGAGCTCCGTCTAATAATTGCTTCTTCTTTTCATCTTTAAATTCTCGGACTTTAATGGTAATGTCCTTAATCACATTTGAGGCCAGCGACTCGGCGACAACTTCGTGTTGACCTATTAGGTAAATTCATACTTTGTCAAAATTTCACCGAAACATAAATGCTCACCAGAAAAAAGTTTATATATACCTGCTAGGTCATTGAGTTCATTTAGCATTTCCTTGAAGGCTTTACACGTGGTGAACCTGCAAAAGAATAGAAGCATGTAGATTGTTCCTATATGCAATCTTGAAAATTCATGAACAAACGCATAATAATTTGCTAGATAAGCTCCCATGAGGATATCCGTAGCGAGCAAGAGCAAGCGAGTCGAGAATGAAGCAGTCAGCGTTTTTGTTTATACTTTTAGATTAAACTATTTAAAATATCCCACATTTTGGCAGGTAAAAATGCTCTCCGCCCACTGATTACACCGCCCAAAATGTCAACATCCAGAACAAAAGATTCGAAACCGATAGGTACACAATAGCAGCTTCTCCAATTGGGAGTAATTTATTTCAGATACACCACGGACCACGCCAAGCCAAAGATCGATTACAAAGGATCATAAACCTCACATAAAGCTAATTTCTGCCCACGAGCTCAAGTAACCCTCATCCCATAACCCATTGATTAACTCAGCTAAATGCTCACAAGGTAAGATGGACCACGCGCACACTAATAATCATTACACGGAGCACGCCCAAAAGTCATTCTCTTTTGAATATTAACAATCATATTCCACAAGAATAAATTATTGACGTGTATTCTGCTCATGTCCATACAACATTTCTCCTGCAATAACACCAATCACAGTTTCACAAGTATAAAGCGCAATCATCGAAGCAAATCCCGCAACGCGGCACACTGCGCTGCAAAAGAAAGCTGCTAAGCCGCAAAATTGCCGAGTCAGTGACTTTCTGCTAATCGTAGAAAGCTCGACTTAACAAAAGTCGTTGGTTGTATGGCAAGGCATGGCAGTGACAGATAAGTCTAAACTTGATTTTAGATTGGTTAGTCAGCAGAGCGCTTGCAAGGATCAAATAAAGAAGCTTAAAGCGAAGAGTAGATTTCCTAAAAAATCTTACTGGAAATCATCTTCTTCCTTCTTCTTTGGTATATAGGCCTTGACCAATTTCCTGTAAATATAAACAAAATAAGATCTTTTAAATTTTTATAAAATACTTCATGGTTTCTTGTGCTCAAATACAACACAGTAGTGAACCTTCATTTCGCTCTAGCTCTTTCTCGAATGAATGGAAAATTCTATGTTCAATGTTCATGAGGAGGGATTATTCGAGTGTCGAGTCTAAAGTAAGTAACAAGGGTTTAAAAAGATGTACTTGAAAGTCATGAAAGGTTCTCATATTCGTAAAATACTACTACACTACACTCTGCCTGCCTTGCACGTGTGACTGAAACCACTTCGTTTTGAAAAAGGAACAGGAAGAAGCTCTTCCTCGTCCCCTTGTCACCATCCCTTGTCATCAGAAGCGCTCTCAAAAAACCATCAACTACAAGAGCAAGAGCTACTACCTAATGGGCCACTTGTTTTGTTTCTAGATCCACTTTCAATACTTTCATTCATCTGTATTTCCTGTGTACATATACTCTCCTCTCCAATCATCTACAATTTCACACCAACCTGTGAACATATCATTAGCAGATCTAAAAGTTTTATGTACCTCAAGAAAGTTTATCAAAAAGCCTATATTCAAAAACAGTCAATCATAAAACGTTCCCAAGTTGCTCACCTTAACCTTCCTGCATACTCTGTCTCAATGGCAGCCCTGTCCCGTAAGAAATGGCCATAACGCTCCAGAAACTCAATTCCTTTCTGTGTATGCTGGGAAACATTCTCGTACTGGTCCTGCAAAACAAGAACATTTGATTTAAGACGTATTTACATCTAGTCGGTCATCTTAAAACATTGATCATGATTTATTATACGCCGTGTCCTTTATCGTAATTTTACAACAAATCATCACTTTGGCATTTGTGACGAAGCAGTATGTGAGTCACGTCAGGATTAAGTTGTTTGACCTTAGTTTCAGAAAACAAGGAGCAAGAGCTGCTGACTTGACTTTAGTATTGCGTTCCGAATACAATCCTCAGTGACTCGAAGAAATCTCAATAAAAACCTAATATGATTGCTCCATTCTAATAAGTTCAACAGGCAAGAACAATGAGAACATGGATACAAAAGTCATAAATCTTAATTTCATCATTTCGTGTTCTCGGCCCTGAGAAAATGCCACCAAATTGTCAAATTGAATAAAGGAACCACACACAAAAGCTAACATGCAAAACTTCCCTTGCTCCAAATACATAATATTACTTGGAAAACGGAAAAGTAAATTGGAAAATGACATTGGCGCAAGAATCAGAAGTGCGTAACACTCGTAAAGTGGCTGAACATTGAGGAGCCTTTTCTCAAGTCACACGAGGATTTGCAATAAGCGGAAGGAGATTTGCAAGTCTGAACGAGAGCACAAAAATAGAACTTTAGAAATAAGCTCTTGAGGGCTTACTTTGATGCCTTCTTAAAACTAAAAGTAATAGTTTGTTTGCATTTCTAATTTGATTTTTTTTTCTAAAATAAGACCGAACAATTAAGCGGTTAAGGGTTGCAAAATTTCATAATTAAACTGTTGCGTTACTGAATAAATCAACGAGTCGCTCTTATCTTATTGGCAGAGAATATAGGGAATGATTACCCAGTTTTAACAATTAATTACCCAGCATCGCCCACCCATCGCTTGACCATATGACAATATAACTTCCAGACCCTTATTTTCTGCTTTACAAGGCATAAATAAACATCATTTCGTATTTCCGTAGTAGTATCGTAGGCTGGGACGCCTTACTAGCCTTATTCGCAGTTTCCTTCCTTTAAATGCGACCAATGACGATAACACATACAAAAAAGGAAATAGAGAATCGACGTTTTGGCGAACGAGTGACGACGTAGTAAAAGCAGCAATAGAATATGATGACAAAATAGTAATAGAAGATATACGTAACTAGAAATTAATTTTCAAGAGGAGCTTGGATCGTCCCTCAACATTTAAATACTTGTTAAAAAGAAGAAGACAACTTGGCCTTTAAGCAGCGTGTAATTACAATCACATCCGCAAAACGCCTTTACCCAAACTACAACACACTTTGGAGTAATAAGAATTCAATCAAACTATGAAATAATCACCAATCAAGAAGGCGAAGGCATAAGGATGTTACGGAATGATGCAAAAAGTCTGAGGGCTCCAATTACGGTCTATCAATCATGAGGATGATCACGATCAAAGTCCCTGAAGCAATTTCATATCACTCCACTCAAACTTTAAGAGTTTGTACTATAATCTTGATTCAAGAAACACTTGAAACCGCAACAATAATTCCCATCTTGCTCTTGTATGTGTTCCAATTCGCCACAAAAAATACCATCTCCCTCAAACGCATTAACCCATATTTTGGATTTAATAATAATTAATTAGCATTTACAAACTCGCCGCTTTCCTGTTATCCTGATCCAAATTCCGGTGGAGTGCAAATTTATGAGTTACGCAGGTAATTCACCAAATTCCGCAATTATATAACTTACGCATAATCCGTATTTGTGAGATAACATAATATACTTTTCCACAATTAGTTAAATACAATGATATCAAGCTGTAATTTATGTAATATTTAGATTTATTAAATTACAAACTCAAAACCAAAATTAAAGCTTTTAATGTCCAATGCGGATCTACGGCACTGGCTGTCAGTGGTCCACTGTCAATTATGTCTTAAGATTAACGGCGTTTGACACAAGACGGAACTCGCTCTCTGTAAGAGGAAATGAAATTACGCATGAAATCAACAGACCGGAACTAATTTTACACCCTTAGCTATTCTTCACTCTTCAAATTCGTATTCTTATAAATTACGAAAAAATTGAAGTAGGCTGTTGCGGAAGATGGAAAGATGCTGTAAACTCAACCTTACGTTATCTCAAAGTCCTTCCTTCCCGTTCGTTTCTCATTTTCAATATTTCATTTCTCAACTTCCGAAATAGAAACGAGGCAGAATGAGGTGATAAAAAAGAACCATTCCAAGAAGGTAATGGAAAAAGAACAGGCATCAGCACTGTTGGATTGGACCATTCATAAATGTGCAACTCAAAATTCCATTCAGCTTCAGAAAAATTAGATAATTTACAGTTAGTATTTAGTAATCACATGAAACTCGAATGACTTGGAATTGAGGCTGACGGGCCAAATGGTGTAAAACACGTGAAGATGCTGCTCATTTGAAATATTCCTTTACTACGTCTCTAATCAACTTCTTTAACTTAAACTCATCTTCTTTTTTCCATATTCAGAGATAGATGCTTTAACTAACCAGTTTGCGTCCACCATAACCAAAAACTTAAGAAAGAAATGCTAAGCGTAGACAAAGCTCTCTTTTAAACAATGCAATGCATACGCAACGCACGGAGGAAAATATTTCGCATTTTCACTAAACCAGGAAAGGAATTGAGTCAATTGTCAAAAATTTGTGTCAATAATAAATTCAAATCTAAATCTTCCATAGGACAGTGGTGTTCATCACAATGTAGGTTATTATGCTTTCATGGAAGGAAACCAAAACAACGCTAACCCCAACTAACCGCTCCTTCTTTAATCCTTCTTCTTCCTTTAATTGGCATTTGAATCACGTTGTATCATTATTATAATACACAACCCAACCCACTGTCAGGGCAAGCAAAAGCAAACCTGGTATTTAACATTCACTACAACTTTGATAACTCTCCGAAGAACCATTAATCAATTAATATATGGTCCTGTGCATTTTAAAGTAGTCACACAAGTGATAACGCCATTATTTTCTTTCCTCATTGTTAAACGCACTGCTTATTTAACCCATAGAGAAACTTGCAAGTCGCAAGTCGTCTCGTTTCCAAAAATGAAAACCTTAGACTAAAGCTCTCATTTCACTTCCTCCTAATAAAAGGGGAAATATTAAATTTATGCAAATGTAAAAGAACGCCACACACAGTTTCGGGCAAATCTACTTTTGCGATTACATGGTTCAAATAGAAAAAATGGTGAAAAAAGTACACATAATTATGCAAGAATGCATATTAGGTATTTTTCCCCAAAGTCATCTTTAAAAAATTCATAAAAAAAAACGAACTCCTACCTTAAACTAACAATACATTTCGTCAAAAAAAGTACATGCGCCCATTTGCAGGAAGCTCAAAAGCATATATAACCGAAAATGGCAAGACTTTCACACTTTCACCGACGACACGGCAAGGTCAAACGAACATTCATCTTAATGTGACCAAAATTCTGCTCTTCAGTACAGAGTACACAAACGCTGATGTGAGTGGTTGGCATTCGACTGGACTCCATAAAGAGCCATGGGCAATTCTAACACGATCACCTCACCACTCACGAGATCACAAAGTTCTCGTTGCCAAAGTATATGTAACAAAAATAAACTAAAAGAAGACGCAGCTTCTTTGCCTCTTGGGAATTACGTGAAATCAAACAGACTCCATTACTAACAAGCATGTGTTACTTATACTTTCATGTAACAGGGCTTGAGACAGATTCGCCATTCAAGACATATAAAAGAACACCCTGCAGACGCAATATCTAGAGAAGTTTCATTTTGACCTTGACAGTGAGCAGAATCAGTTTCCAGTAAAAAAAAAAACTTTCAAGAAGTATTTGAACTATAATTTACGGGATAGCAAAATTGTATCATTAATCATTCTCTGCTTGTGCACAAGATCACCTAAAATCAACTCAACTCGTGATTTAAAACTTCAGCATGAATATTTCTGGCGTCACTAAAAAGACTCGCTACTCGCAGTTCATCTTCCACTTGCTCGCTGCAAGTTGCATCTTACTTAAACACTTGAAAACAAATTGCAAAACCCTTTCCAAGTCCAAATTGGGAAAGAGTAATGATGAGTTTGCGTTTTGCATAAAGATACATCAAGATTCGATTCAACAAGTGCAGAAACCTTCAAGGGAAACTTTGCCAGCCAGGAATGAACAATCCCTTTCACTATTTCAAGCTTCCCCAAGTCGTTACCCTTCTCCCGTGCAATTTTGAGGCAAAAATGACCGCCACAACACCAACAGGGAGGAGAGGAGAACTGATTTTAAAGTTTTACCTTGTACGTGCGTGTACCCAAGGAAAATTTTAACCTGTTGCTTTTCGTACGTCTTTATTCTCAGAAATTGAATCAGAACTTATTTTACTGATGAACACTACAAAAGAGGTATAACTTTACATTTTTTAAAGAACCAGCTAACTTGACCCCATGCAGAATTTATTTTAGCGACGAATACTAAAAAAGAGGTCTAACTTTATTTTTCGTAAGAACTAGAATAGTAAGTACGCTTGATCTTAAGCAGGAGTTAGCGTCATTTATTCTGCGAAAGCAAGAGATGACTTTTTCTATAACATTTTCACATTTCCATCCCATTCCTCATTCAATGACAAACCAGTAACCACCTCAAATTTAAATTTCAATCAACTTTGACGAGAGTCCAATGACGCATTAAATGCAACATGATCTCCAAAAAAAAAAGAAGCTTTTACGACCCCAAGTTTTCCAAAAAGAAATGAGGAGTGAGTCATACAAACCCAGAGGACAATTCCAATTCTACCTTTCCCTTTGTATCGCTCTCCTAAAATTAACTTTCTCCTTACCAGTCCCCTTCGCAGAACGAATTCGAAAACCCCAGAACGGTCACATGTTTCTAGCTGCATTAAATTTTCAGGATAACGGAGGGAACACGTAGTACAATGATCTGGGAACCTTGATAGGGGGGTCACACCCTCGTTGTCCACTTCCAAAAAACGATGGAACCAAATTCCAAGTCATTCATCCCTACCCACTTCCCAAACCATAACCTACGCAAACACATATACGGAGAAACACGTCCTCTAATTAGTGACTAACGCCTTCTTCCAACACCTAGGCTCCTGATCTCTGAGATGGCTTCATCAAAGTCATGTCACCGTCTACGACGCCAGAGAGATGAGATGACTCGCAGAATGAAAGACCCGGAAGTCATCTACAATCAACACTAACAGCTTATCTTCATCTATCCCTGTCTCACAAATTCGTGATATTATTCATTCCAATTCCACTGAATCACATGCATTCAATTTGGCAGAAACAAACAAAATCCATTTACCCATTTACCCTCTTTTCTAGCCCATCCATAACATAGATAAGAATAAAAATCCAAAATCTGTGCCAAAAAACCGAAAGTTCACCTCCGAGTTCTATTTGCGTCCTTTGAGATTGGGATTAGTCAATGGGATTTTACGGATAATTTTAGATATCCAGAGACTATTTGAAAATGTAAACAAATATTTAGTAGGTTAGGTGGCCAATTATCTGCTTACCCGAATCTGGAATGACGCAGAGTGAAAAGTACACTATTTGACTATTTATCATTTGTGATAAATATTTGCAAATAATAATTATTAAAAATATATTTTACTACTACAGGTGAGAGTGAGTGACATTATCCCATTCCCACGCACATGCTATACTATTAAATAGCTTATATTTCGATTCCAGTTATTTAATAAAAATAAATTAAATCTAAATAGAATAAATCATCTTACATTCATAATTTTTTTAATTATTATTCCAAAATTAATCCAAATTATGTAATTCCAACGCGGGCTTTTTAAAACTTGTTTTTATCGTAGAAGCTGTTTCTCTTAATAATAATGCCTAAAGTAATTAAAACATTAAACATTCCTTTACTGTCATAACTTGGCTGAACCATATCGTAATTATTACAAACCGACCAATCAACTGATCAAGGTGCTCTTCCCTCCAATTGTCGTGATTGGGAGTCACCCGTTGGACCACAACACGCTTGCAAACAAACATTTGCACGTTACATTTCAGCATAAATTATCCCTGGCACAATTTGCTTACGTTCAAGCTGCTTAAATCTGTGAAAGGTATTGCGTAAATTAGCCGAAAGAAAATGAGTAAGATAAGAAAATAAATATATTCGGATTTTCCGTGTCCCCTTACCGTTAGGGAACAATTAAAAACTACCCAAAACAAGATTTACAAGATTCGTCTGTCGTTTTCATTGAATTGTGGGTGCAAATTTGCCAAAAAACTTGCTTGGGATTGCATGCATTACTAAATAGCTTATGCTTAGGTTGGGTGGGGTTGGGGTATGTAGGCCTTTTAGATATCCATTTAATAGCTATGAAATAATTGTTTGGCTGTTTCGCGTTTCATAAAAGCATTATGATGACCACCCAATCCAAATTCCAAAACGAAGTGAAATCAAGAAGAGACGAATGAAGATGAATGTCACATCTCCTCAAGTGCTACGTGCATTGTATCCCTAGACGTTTTTGGCTTTCCAACTTTTACATTGCCATGTTTCATTGTTCAATTCGATTAACAATTGGGAGAATTCGAAAAAAAAAGTTAAACGATATACCATCAGTCAGTAGTAAGTAGTATCGTATCATCTTCACCTTCACGCCGACCGAGTAGCTTTCACATTCGCGGTCCATCATCATCCATCACATCACTCATTTCATCAAAGCAATTTGAACTATTAATTTGTCCTTCGGTCAAATCAAACGCAACTCATCCTTCCATTCAAGTCGTTGTACCAAATCAATGTTGAGTATTGTTTAGCATAGTATTATTTACATATAAACATCCGCTTGCATTGCATTAGTGCTTCCTCTTTCACAAGATAGATGTATGAATTTAGTTTCATATAATAGAAGCTGTATATTATTATTAAATAAGCTTTTTTATCCGCTATTTTGCCAGCTTAACTTAAAAACAGATGTGAGAGTTTGTTTAAGAAAGCTGGACCGTTTGTTTGGGTAGATTAGCGTTTAAACCATTTTACACGAGAAGGAATTGAGCAGTATATTCTTTCAAAATGGTGTACCGTTATTTTCCTTTATTAAAAAAAAATTAATATGTACTCTGACTACTTTCGGTTCGGTATCGGGAAATGAAACGCATACGAATAATGCCCATATACAGCGACCATTACTGACACGCATGTCGGCAAAACGAAAAAGAAATAAGACAACGTAACGTTACGTCATGTGTCAATTTATAAAAAAAAATCAATTTATCCTTAAAATTAAGTTTTAAAAAAAAACTGTTTTTGTTAATCGTCGTTTGTATTATTCCGTTACATCCATTCTTATAGCACGGAATTGGAATTAATGTTAAAGTAAACTAAACTAGGAAAACCGGAAACATTTTATTTATTTACTGTCCTTTTATGTGTGCGTCATCTTCTCACTATCATCATTACGACGGTTTTTGAAAAAGCATCAACTTAGGAGGAAAGTGAAGTTTATAATTACAGGGTGTCGCAACGCTGGAATTATAATTTCTGAATCGAAATTAAAAGGAAGTTGAGGTTTGATTTCAATTATTGGGAATTTCCAAAAATAAGTTTCCTTCCATAGAATCAATGAAATATCTTATTGATCTCGTGCTTCAGCTTGTGAGCTTTCTTCCAAACAGCAACCTGTATCGTCATTCGTCGACCTGAACTAACTAAATCCAGCATCCAGTAGCTTACAAACAGCGATCAAGCGATGCTAAACGCACCTTACTGGTTACCTACCAACCACCATTTCGTTGAACGCAGCCAAATCAACGTACAACAATGTACTACTATGTATATGTTGTAAAGTTCCCGGTTCAATTAGACCTAGGCAAGAGGCCGGTTACATGAAGTAGTTTTATGTTTGCCTGCTGTCAATGAAAAACCTTTAGATTTTAAGTTTTCAAACACAAAGTATGCCTTCACTGTTTAGATTTTAGTTACTTCACCCAGGTGAAGGACACTGACCCTTTTGGCGTTCCCTTGTCGCACTCTCACAGACCCTTTCATTCTAAATTAGAACCTACTGCGTGCCCTTCTTGAAAAATCATGGTGCCTTGATGTAGCTTGATGCCAGGCCGGATAGACATGGGTACGAAGTGGGCCACATCCAAAATAACTCCTTGACCAAAGGTGTTCCTTGAGAAAATGAAATGAAGTCTTACCCAAAGTTCAATTCCCCAACTCATGATGAATGATTCCGAGTAAGTGGACACTCCATACACTGTTGAACTGATAGTAACTGATTGTAAACTGAAGTTAATGGAAACAATTAATTAGTCCTTCCGTTGACCACTTTCCGAGTACACTTGACTTGGCTTAATCGTTGACTGAGTCAGAGGAGAGAGACTGCAGTGTGCAGAAGGAGGGCGGGTGAATCCTATGTGTAAACTTCATCTATAGCACTCTATAGCACTCACTCATTGGGCCTATACATTGGAATGCTGCAGAGTGCTATACACATGGAAAATTCCTGTGCCACCGCCCTCTTCTGGATCACAAACGCAATGCAATCGTGAATAGCTTGGATGCTAAAATAATTAATTAATTGGGTTTAATTGAAATTTAATTGAATTGTGAAGAATTGAATATTTTTTTTAAATGATGTGCAAAGGACCCATTTTTTTACAAGACGCTTTATTCCCAAGAGGAACTATACACAAGGAGAAAGACGTAGTTTTGTAGAAGAATACTCTTAATTAAGGATCTTTATCCTTAATTTGAGGGTTTTTATCCTTAATGTAAGGATTTTTATCCTTAATTGAAGAATTCGTATCCCTAATTGAAGGAAATTGCCCTTATTTTGTATTAAGGATCTACCCTTACATAAACCTGAGATCAACAGACATTTCTAGTAACAAATGTGTAACTAGTTAATTATAATGTACTAATAATACTGGTTACTGTCACTAATGCTTAAATCACAAATACTGACAACAAGTCTTTAACCTTTCCAGTTTCGTTTACCAAATACCAAATCTTAATTTCAATAAAAAAAAAATTCCAGGAATTCTAAAAGCTAGGAGGATTCTTGAAAAAAAGTTCGATTTTTTTTTAATTTTGGGCAAAATGACATTTGGCACTGTTTTTTGAAGTGCTGTGAACGCCCGGAACGGTATCGGCTGTGGCTCTAAACGAAATTGGGATGGTCGGAAGTAAAGGGGATGTGAGTGGCTGGAAGCGATCCAGGATTTCCAGACTCTGTGAAGCTGATGGCTGGAGCAGAGCAGCGAAATCTCGTGCCTCCGCCAGTTGACCCTGTCGTACCGTTTTGAGGTCCCGATTTCTTCAATTCCTTCAGAATGCTGGACTTGCATTCGTTGAAAATGCTGGAACAGCTAACGTAGCGACTATTTGGGACGTAACCGTTCTGTAATGTAGAAGCATAATCGAACCATTATTCAGTTGAAATTAAATACAAACTTATATTAACTTTGAGGTGTTTTTAATTAAACCGGAAGTGATTGTTTTAACTTTTGTATGTTCCAGGAAACGATCGTTTTTACAAGACCGAATAACAACGGTTTCTGCCACGTTTTGTGAAGACAAAAGCTGATGCTACTTTCACTTCCGGTTTCTTTTTTTTTCTCAGAAATACTCATCTAACGAACGCTGGATTTTTTAGAATTCAGACCTGAATCGTTTTGATATTACTTTCCGTTGGTTGGTTGTGATCGACGCATTCGGAGAGGAGCCAAGTCGTTGCCTGGTAAGGGTAACCGCCGCTTTGCAGAATCGCTTCATCAGCGCCAACACCTTCCTTCAATACTGTTTTCTTTGAAGGGGTAAATGCCATATTGGCTTGATTTGGAGATGCCGGAAAATTGTTATTATTTCTCAAAAGGATGTCGACTTCCGCTGTTTCGTTCGATTCGGTAGAATTTCTCCTGGTCTTTGATTGGTCTTCTCCAGTCAGCCAATAGGTGAGCATCTCACCTTTACCCTAAAATTTTATTATAATTTTGACACCAGAGAATAAGAGGTTGAATTTCATCTAAAATATTGATCCAGCATCCAGGAAAATGAATGCAGAAGCTGAACTTACTTTTATGGGAATGATTCCTCGTTCTTCATAAAAGTACCCGCCAAGCGTCTCCAGTAACCTTTGTGTTGCATCTGAAATATGAATCCGCAGCGGCTCACCGCTCGATTCCATTCTCGAGGCCGTGTTCACCGTGTCCCCGAAGAGGCAGTACCGCGGCATTTTGAGGCCAACGACCCCAGCGACCACTGGACCTTAATTGATACGAGTGCACTTTATTAGCATAAGCTGATCGATTCTTCAAAAAACCGTTTTATTTCAGTGACAAGTTATTAGCTTAGAGGAAGCAAAGCGTTTTTTAAGGTTCACTCCAGCGCATTTAATATGAAGCTCAGCGTTGCGCTTTTTTTTTAAATCCTTCCTTCTGAGCCAATATCTGGGTCGAGAATTTTTTTGAAAATTAGAAAATCCATGAATATAAAAAAGTTACCGGAATGAACTCCAATTCTAAGCTTGAGCCTCTCTCCAGGACGGTGCCTAATCTCGAAGCTTTGAATTCGATCGAGGAGATGAAGAGCCATGGAAGCGATTTCTCCAGCGTGCTGCTTTCCATTTCTAAGCGGTGGAGGACAGCCGCTAACCTAATGAAGCGTAATATTCGCAAGCGTAAGAAAGTGTTGAAAATTTCCATTTTTTACTTTTTTAATTTTCAATTTCGATTTTTTAAATTCGTTTTCTACTTACAACCATGTAAGCGTCTCCGATGGTTTCAACTTTATAGACATCGTAGTTGGAAATTATGGAATCGAAGCAGGTATACAGGTCATTCAATAGCTCAACCACTTGAAATGGCGTGCTCACTGCTGACAGAGCAGTGAAACCGACAATGTCGCTGAAGTAAATGGTGACAGAATCAAAGCTCTCTGCTTCCACAGGCTCTCCGCGCTTCAGCGATTCTGCTACAGATCTGCAAAATATTATATTTCAATTAAGTTTTAGCATTAAAAAAAACTCAATTTTTTTTACAAATTGGTATTAAAAACTATTGGAAATTGATAAATTTAAATCGTTTTTACGTAGGAAGCATGCGATGAAGTAGTGCGTCCGTCTTTTTCTTTTCTTCCATTAATTGCATTGTTCTCTCTTGAACTAGGTCTTCCAAGTTACAGGCATACTTTTCCATTATTGAAAGCATGTTGTCAAAAATATTTGGTTTCCTAAAATTAAAAAAAAAGTAATGGTTTTGCAATTAAAAATATTATTTCAGCAAAAATTTCAGAAGCCCATTCCGTTCCGGGACACGATTTCAATTTTCCTCCCCTGTCTTAAAGACGAGCTTGGATGGCTATTTTAATTATTAACTATTATTATATTTATAGTATTTTAAGAATATTTTATAACTTACAATCCCGCTTGCATTTCTTTCAATTTGACACGGATGAAGCGGAAGTCAGGTCGAAGGTCAGGTTCCTCTTCCCAGCAGGAATTCATGCAGTTCAAAATGCTTTCACCACAATGAAGATGCAGCGTCGTCGGACGCAGAAAAGAAAGTCGCCCATTTGAAAATTCTGGATGAGCCACTCGCTCAATTATTTCTAAGCAATCAGAAAATTCAAGATCAAATATTGAAAAAAAAAATCTTTATTTTGAGCACGAAAGTCATCTTAAATTTTTTTTTTTTTGAAAACCCACCGATTGTTCCCAGTTGCGTCCTTCCCCACGGCCCAGCTCTTCCAATTAGTTCGTACAAAATAATTCCGAAGGAGTAAACATCCCCCTTCTGAGACCCCCTTGGGGACGGATTAGGGTCACGAAGGAGCTCAGGTGCCCTCCAAAGCAGCTTCCGACGACATTCCTCCAAGTCCCGAATTTCTTGACCCGCTGCAAAACACCGCAATATAAAAATAAGCCTTCATTTTCGGAGAGCCCTTGACGAATAATGATCACAATACAAGACTCTTATCCAAAAGCAACTTCATTATCAAAAAAAAAATCTCAAATGGCTACGAGTACGAATTCGCGATCTGTAGCAGTTAAATTTTTTCATAATAAATTTCAAAAACGCCTATTAACATTGATTGTTAATTGTCCAACACTCACCGCACCAAATTTATAAAAAAAAATTGAGCTTTAAAATAAAATTCTAAAACCGTCCCTCAAAAAGTACTCATTTAGAAAACTAACCTACCTTACGCATTAGTTTAATCACGGATGTATTTATGTATGTTTCTCTAGATTCTCATTGGCTCCCTCGATCTCGTATTTGGGAGCGCTGATTGGTTGTTGAGTTGGTAAAAGGGTTTTCCCAAAATGACCAACATTGGTTTAGGATTCAAAATTGCGAATTTAATTTTATTTGAGTTTGAGTAAGCAAGCCGGAATTTACTAAGGTATCTTGCTTGAGGAAGGTAATTTCAAATCCGGTAAATAATAATGACCTATTTCAAAATTCTGGAGGAAATTGCGGTGGATGTGGTGGATTCATGCTATGCTAATTAGTTTTAAACTCACCTTTGAATTCATGGAGTCCAAAATCAGCGATTTGAAGTACCCATCTCGAGTCGACGAGACAATTGGACGATTTTAAATTTCCGTGAGAGATGATCTCAGAATCGTGGAGATAAATCATCCCTTTGATGAGGTCAGCCACCAGAGAGGCCAAAAACATATTGTCCAAATGCAAATCCTCATTCTGCAAAACATCTTCCAGGCTGCCGCGAGCCGAGTAGGCTGTAAACACCGCCACGCTTCCAGCGTCCACCGACGCTCCAATGAATGGAATGATATTTTCATGCCGGAATTCACGAATCTAGGAGAGAAGCGTAGAAGGGTTATTATCGCTGGAGAAACACTGGAGATCAAAGGAAGAACAAAGGTTGGCCTGACATGCCTCCCTACAAAAACATGTCATCATTCCAGCCTCATCTCCTCCAAATTAGGCTCCCTTACGCACTTTCCATTTAATCCTATTATTCTTCATTACAGTACGCACAAAGTACGCACAAAGGGAGGCTGGAAAAGGAGAACATGGCGCTTGGAATTCATGTCAAGGCTACTTAGAATCGCTTAGACGCTTCTCAAGTGAGCAGCGCCCTCCTAGCAACTCTTTCTAAAAATGTCCTACGTGACATGGAGCACGAACCCAAACTTTACTAAACAATCAAATGAGGGCTTAACCTTGTCCAAACAGCACAAATCAGCGCTAGATTATCTAACCAAAACTCAAGTTAATTAATCCTGGAACATTCATTTTCCTGGCTTTATCAAGATTTAAACAGATTTGTATATAAGCTTGATGGGATTCGGTTCGAAAGCACAAGTTAATGAAAAATTTAAAACAAGAAACTTAAAAAAATTTGATTTTGAAAATTTTAATTAAATTAAAATGTCTGCGAAATTTGGGTTGGTAGTGACGGCCGTGGTGGTCCTTGTAGGGCTCTTCTCTACTTCGTCAATTGCCCAATTGGAAGGGATCTTCATTTCCGACACGCCTGTAAGGGTTCTTGTCTCAAATTATGTTAAAAATAAAATTACAGAATTTTGAATTCAGCGTTTTGAAATATTAAAAATTAAAAAAATCCTCCGTAGCTTCCTTGGGAGGAGTCCAGGGAATTCTGTCATTCTATGGACAAAGTGCTCCTGTCCATTCATTCGGAGGCCTTTGACAGGGACCTTGTCCACACGCTGCAAGGCGCTGAAATTCTGGGAAATATTTGGACTTCTGGAAGGGAAGTGACCGAGGGTGTTTGGATCTGGAATTCTACTGGAGAGCCCTTTTACCATACCCGGTGGTTCATTGGTCAGCCCGACGACACGGAGAACCTCAACTGTTTCTATCTAGCTTCCAGCGCCCAATTCTACTGGAGAGATGCCAACTGCTCGGCTCCCATGTACTTCATCTGTGAGGACCCTCTACAAGCCATGCTTTGAAAAGTGCAATCCATCAATTGTGATATTAGACCAGAAAAGAAAACTACTCAGAAAAATAAAGCTATTTGAAATAATTATTTATCCCAATACTTTGGCCAAGTTCCAAGAAAATACCATGCCCTTAAGGGTACTTAAAATACTTGAACATTTTCTCAAACTTTGAATAAAACCGCTGTTTTGCAATTTACTACGAAAAACTCATGCCACAATGCCACAATTTGTGGCATCATCCTTGAACTTTACCTGTTTGAGCTCCTTTCGAATATTTCGGGTAAGATCAACAGTTCTTTTGTGAATGGGTTTCACGGCAACAACAGTCCCTTTATAGAAGCCAATTAGCGTAAAGGCTTTTTTGCAGGCAAATTCAAGTGGAGCGTCGCTTTCACCGCCTGCTCCCAAAATCTGCCGACAAAGGGCCACCTAAAGGGTATCACACAAAAAGTCTTGACTAAATAAATCGTGAAAAGACTTATGTATTCCGAGAAACCGTGGAATCGGGAACGTGTTAATTTTATGTAAGTCTCCCTGCAGGGTCCTTAGGGACCGCTTTCCGATCCTGAAGACTTAATTCAAGAGCTTTGTGGCTTCTCGACGTAGTCAAGAAGGCCCAGGTCCTTCAACTCGCTGAAATCTTGGCGGCGCACTTTCTCCGAGGCCTTTGTGGCCCTTTTGTTGTGAAAGTGGGGCGCGTGGCGGCGGTAAGTTGAGGATCTTACCGTGGTTCTGGTCCCATGATGTGGCTCAGGTGGTCCAATTGGAATCATTATCACATCCCGCATCTCAATCTTCCATAGGAGACAGGCTAACTTCTGTTCGTACCGGTAGTATCTAAAAACAAATCCAGTGTGAAGTGGTTAATAAGGGAGGCAATTAAGGGCCTCCCTGGGCTTTGCTATAGAGCTTTTCTAAGTAACTCAAGGGCTATGAATCAGCGTTTGAAAAGCCCTTCAACCTCATTTCAAGAACAGACGATTCCCTGGCAAGGTTCCGGGAAAGTTATTTCATCTCTCATTGGTTGATCTTTTCTGTGATGTTATGACATTTAGTGACAGGAGAGTGACACAATCAAGACGGGGCACTTCTAGGGATGCCTTCGTCATTATACGTTTTCATTGACTTTGAAAACGCTTCCGAGAGACGCCTACACTTTACAGAGTGATTCAGGAGTCATTTCGAACCGGAAGTGAAAAAAAAAATTCAGAAAATATTGATAGCGTCGGGGATATGAAACTTTGGCGTTTATTCTATAGCTGGAAAAAAACGAGTTGGCAATAGGCCGTGGCATGCCCGAAAATTGCTTATTTATGTGAAGAGCTTTCACTTAGGTTTAGGTTTGAAAAATCGACAGAATCATTTGCCCGCTAAAGTACGAAGAAGTTCAAGGCCTGACACTGGATCCAAAATGCTGAAAATTCGTGACACTGACACGTGACAAGTGATATAATACTTCGTCGGCAAGTATCTCAACAGTATAAGTTTGGCAGAGGGCGTGCATGATAATCTGCTTAGAAAGTTATTAAAATCCGCGGTTGCACGGACCAAAGCAAAAACATCAAAAGGAAAAAAATTAACTGCGTTAAATATGCATAAATTAAACAGTTTACGGGAATAATAAAGATGTAATTACGGGAATAATAGGAATAACATTAGAAATAAATTTCCGGTATTTGATATTCGGTGAAATAAAAAGTTTAAAAGTTCAAAATAAAAAGAAAAGAAAAGAGAAAGCGTAAGAGGAGAAAGTTGTTTCGAAACAAAAGTACAAATAATGCAGAAGAATAGTTTCTAGCTAATAAACAGGTTTTTCGTTTTTTTTTTCTTTAAAAAGTTCCTTACGAATTTACAGTTTACCATCCGACTCCATTTTTTTTCGAGCCACCATAAAATATATTTTGAAACTTATATGGTTCAGCCACCAAGGGACCACTTCCCGGGCGCTGTGCATGCATAATGCCAAAACTCTATTCAGGTCAAACGACATTATTCCATTATGTTTACGACATTAGCTAGCATCTTTCTTAGAACTGAGTGAGTGACACTTTATTTTTAAGAAAAAAAGAAAGGAAATTCGAACCTTGCGACGAGGACCGACGCTGCGGCCAGGACTGAAGAAAACACGGAACAGACAATGATGGTCCGCCAATCGGGCTTGTAGACGCAGTACTCTCCGCGGAAGCCGCATTGTGGCTCTGCCTTGGGTGGGCTTCCGCCGACCCACCCAATACCCACCTCCTCATTGAAGTACTGGAACCGTGGAATCATGCCGTTGATCGAAGAGTCCGTGGGCGACGTTTGAATGAAGTAGCCCACTGGACGCATGCTCAGTCGCTTTGGACCGTCTGGAAGCATTGACAAAACTGTGTAGTTCCCCTCGGCGTCTCCATTGGCATCCATGAAAACCTTTTTAAAAATATTTTCAAGAGCTGATCAAATTACTAAGAAATATTTTCTACTCAAAGTAGACAAAGCATAAACCCATTTGAAAAGGACAGTTTCTGGAAAAAGTTGGGTACATTTTGAAAACCGCGGACATTTCTGGGAACAGTTTGGAACCAGTTGAAGGCCGCGTACTACATTTCCCGGAAACAGTTGGGAAGCAGGTGGAATGTGAATTAATTTTTGAACATAAATTAGTGCTACTGAGCGGAATTTAGGACAAAATGAAAGCAAATGTTGCAAGAGGGAGTAGATTCAGGGAAATTGAGCATGAAATTCGAGTCGTCCATTAAAAAAAAAGTTCAGTAGTCAATTTCATTTTGGCAGAAGTAGGTTATAAGTAGGGGAAAAAAAGCTTTGGAATTGAATTTCTTGTGTTCCAGTTTGTGTGTGTGAAAATGAAAAACGCTGAATTGCAAAGAGGGAAAAGTTTTCGGAGTTAAGAGGCTGGCTCAAATTTTCAATTGGAATCGCTGAATTTCCTTACATCGAATCCCTGGATAGAGTGATACGATCTGTTCCGAATTTTCTCATAAATTGATATGCCGTCTCGAGGGTCGACCCCTTCAGCAAGGCTCTCTGTAAGGGCCCTGGCGTAAATCATGACAGCGTCGTAAAGATAGGCCGCTTCAATTGGAACCTCCGAAACGGCAAAATGCAGAGGATGATATGGCACGCAGAACGGCTCATCAGCCGAGTAGTTGGCAAACAAGTTGAAAATCTCACTTAAAAAATAGAACGAAAAAGTAGTAAAAAGATGCCTTAAAAAGGGTCTTTATACCGTAAAAATCCCAATAAGAAGCCAATAGAACGAAGAGCGTTTCGAAAACTTTTGATGCATCCTACTTGCTAACTGCGCCGTTGGCTTCAATTTGAAATTTTACGGTAACTATGAGTAGCCTTGTCATCATTGATACCTGTAGTTCTCCATGCGTGGATAGGAAGATTGGATTTTGAGAACAGATCGAAAAGCATTGATTCGTCGTCGCTGAATTTGAGCTAGCCGTAAATCCTCTACCTGCATTTGAGGTAGGGATTCTGTTGATGAGTTCTGAAGAAATGACGGGTAATCTTCTGGCAAATAGTCTGAAAACAAAATTTCAAAAGGGAAAAACTTTTTCAAAACTTTTCTTTAAGGCATTTTGAAATTAATTTTCAAAATTCAAAAGCCGGAAGTGAATAAGTGAAGCAGAAACAGGAAGAAAGTGAGTGTACTAGATTTCACGGTAGCCTCTTTAAGTACCCTTGTTTAGAGCGGCATTCCCGAAAATGTTTCTGTTTCGAAATTTTATTGCATGTTCTTAACTTACTTAAATCACTTTCCCGAGCAGTTTATGATGCTTTTTAATGTTCTAATTTTATACTTTTTTAAACAAAACGCGACTAAAAGGTCTATAAAAAAAACCTACCCGCTTCAATATAGTTGCACTCTGTTGTTGGATAGCAGATTTTGTCATCAATGGAAATGATGATGTAGTCTCCAGCATCCAACAGTTTCCTGTTGTCCATCGCTTTGACAAAGTCCCTCAACGCCACGTGCTCTCCCATAAAGACATACACTGCAAAATTTGCCAAAAAAATGTTGGTAAACATGTTATTTGCGTCGTAGAAAATAAAGAAAAAGCGAAAATAAAGAAAACCGGAAGTACGCTTGGCTACTATTTCATCTGACAGTTTTCTCCATGAACGAGTTATTCTCAAATAATCCAATTTCTCCACACCTCGACTACTTTCTCTCTCAGAAAGAGAAAGTGGAGAAAGTTCATTTCCCGCCTCTTTTCCCCTCTTTGTATTCTTTTTCAGCGTCGACTAAAGTCCCAATGACTCCATTTAATCAAACTTCCTAAAATAACAGACAGATGAGCTTCAAATCTAGTCGATGAAGACAGGGGCCTATAAAACCAAAAAAAGGGCCTCCGGTTTCGTCGCCGTAAGTTAGAACGGGAGAAAGTAGAACGAATCCAGGAGAAAGTTTTGTAGCCAAAAAGACTTCATATTACCAAATCAGTGGGACAAATGGAGTCATTTGCCCACTATCCACTCCTCAGGCGGACCAATGAGGATACTTCATACAAAAAGCGTCCTTCGCTGAAATGAGACACTTTACAGCAGTCCCTCGAGAACCTTTTCCAAGGTCCTTCGAGCAACACCGCCGGAAGTGAACAAATGAAGCTAAATGGCATTGCCAGACAATTTTCGTCAAATCACTACTACAATGAAAAACGCCCCAGAGCGCATTTGGCACGTAAATTTACGCACTTTATGCACTTTGCTCCAGCCCAAACGACACTTTTGGTCGTAGGGATAGCTAAAGGGGTTGGAAATTCTCAAAACAGTTCATTTAGAGCGGCGCAGCGCTTCCAGACGACGCGAAAATTTGGGTTTCATTCAGCGCTGAAATATTCTATCCGACAGAACTTGGGGCTAACGCCACGTATGATTAGTTTGAAGTAATGTATAGACCACTTAGAAACGGATCAATAACGTAACTGGAAACTAGTCTTGGAATTGCGCGGCCTTGATGGGTGAAAGGTTAGAAAAGGTTACTTAGGTTTAGGTTTCTGGACGTTTCGTAAACCTTGAATTTTGGTCCAAGACAGTGAAAGTAATTGATCCTAGTGTAAACAATGAAAGTAAAAATGGCGAACAAATGGAGAAAGCATTTACCTCGCGTTTTGTCATATGACTCGCTGACGATACGCTCCAGCTCACTAAACTTCTCAGGAATGTAATCGTGTAGACTATATGTTGTGGTAATGTTAATTCCATGAAGCTTCGAAAGGACCTAAACGACAAGAAAGCAATTAAAATAACCAATTAATTAATTCTGAGAGAGCATTCAATCAGTGATTCATAGCCAAGCTATCAAGGTGTCAACTGTTTGTGCTTAGAAAATTTTTGAAACAATTAAAACATTGAAAGAATAGGCACGCAGAAATGCTGGAGAAAATTTTCTTAGTACTTCTATTCATTGGATCTGTTTCCTGTGGAGCCGCCAAGAAAAAGAGTTACGTAAAATATAACTATTTCTTCTATTGTTTTTTTTTTTTTAATTTTCATAATTTTTCTTAAATTGGGTAAAATTAAGTTAAGAAATTTGAATATTCGTATGCGACATGAACGCTATTGGATATGCTGGATTCTAATTCTACATTTGCATAGAACCCGAACCAGAGAGCGTTCCTGTGCCGGCGGTGGACGCCGGGGCTCTGCCTGGAGGGGCGCCTGTCCAGCCGGCCCTTCCAAACCCAGCGCCAGTCGTAGTTGATCCACTGGCTGGTACAGCTAACTCTCCAGCCACCGCTGGAAACACACCAGCCCAAGCTAGTTCACCGGCCACATCTGGGAACACACCTCCAGCTCAAGCTAATTCTGCAGCAGCTCCTCCAAACACACCTCCAGCCCAAGCTAATTCTGCACCAGCTCCTCAAAACACACCTCCAGCCCAAGCTAATTCTGCACCAG
>JAQFYP010000034.1:0-57741 GCA_034694865.1 Bilobella braunerae
TTTAAATTGATGCCGCGGGAACAATATTTAAACTTTGCCTTACTCCAACAATGTTTCAATTTATGATTTGAAAAAAAAAATTTGTTGTCAACGACGAAATAAATGTTGTTGACGCTGCAGTTAGGGGATTCTAGTGCGATTGCCTTCAATTAAGGAATTGGAAGAATCGTATCAATTAAATCGAGGCTCCTGTAATTCACTTGCTTTCGGTCTCGTCTCTCTTTTAATTGCTACATGTACTGTTACTCCGAAGCAAATGAAAAGCGGAGATAATTGGTTGGACATTTTGAAGGAAGAAATACGTCAAATTAATGCAAAATGGCTTTGAAAAATACTAAACGAAGCTAACTAAATAAAGACGATTGTTTCCTCAAAATTCTTTTTAATTCCGTTCCAGCGATTACCAGCACAAACATTTTTGTAATTCGAATCTATCATAATAATTTAATAAATAAAATTAATTTAACTGAAATTTCGGAACAATATTATCATCATATGTGCTTTATTCAAGACAGACAGGTTTAGCACTGATTTTGGCTACAATTTTCAATTTATTCTAAAATTCAATTTTCATTGATTCACGCTCCCCAGCGTCGCATCGAAAAATTACTAAATCTGCTAAAATTGAAAGGTCGAAAATTCATGGGACTGACGCCACTTTCACTGTCATCCGTTTCCTTGAACTGGACCAAAACCACGAGAAACGTTGTCATCGAAGAAAGAATCTAAGTAATTTTATGATTAAGGACACTTTAAATTATTTTAAATTATTAATTTAAATTATAATTGAAGACAATTATATTAACTCATTAACTTTTTACGTACGGATGTGATCACACTTCTGTTGATTGTGAAGAAGTGACCCGCCGTGACTATTGGTGGATTCGTCCAAATGCTGGTCGTGAAAAGCTGAATCTATTTTAAGGACAACACAGATTTACGTTAATTTTTAAGCACTATTGCTTGTTTAACTTCGTAATTGGCGGAAGCCCAATTAGTAGCAATTTACCTTAAGTTGTAATTCCTGCGACAATTGATGAAGCGGTTGCATTTGAATTACGCGTAGAACTTCCTTCGAAGACTTTGTAAGTAGTCCGGCAACAGTCCCCAAGTGGTACACTTCTAAGGAGTACATAAACATGGGAACAGCCAATGGGAGCGCGTTCTGGGGCAGGCCCCGCCCCACCCATAAAATTGCGAAAAACGAAAATACGAGCAGCCCCACAATGCACTTGATCAATTCCATGATCAAGCGAGACGCATACAGTGAATTAAACATTTTCACTTGACTTTTGACCTGCTGGAACAATTCCATTCCATGGCGCAATCGCTGCTCCAGCAAATTAATTTTCGCTGCAGGAAGGTACATTACGGACATTTCGCCAAAGTAAATGATTGGTTTATGCATTTTCCCAATGCTTCCAGCCGTTTCCTCCCAGCATCTTCGTCCACCGTCAGCTCGCATGTCACTGGCCACAATTTTAAAGGCGGCAGTGTACACTTTCAAATGGAAGATGATCCAGAGGGAGTGGCCGGCGTGAAAGGAGGCCAACCAAAACCAGTAGCCGCTGCCAATCCAAATCTCGAGCTCATTTTGCGAATTGTTGTTCATCAAACTGTTAATTAGCAGAAAACCGTGGAGGCCTATGAGGTGAACCATCGCTGGAATGAAGTAGATCAGCGCATAGTTGCGTAGGTCCTTCTGGATTCTGATGAAGAGATGCGAGTGTATCCCGGTATGAAGCACTGGAACGCGCCCGAAGTTCGGCAGGATTCGTTCCAGCGTCTTGACCGTTGTTCTCCAGAACGCCAGCGTCGATTTAATGTGAAGCAGGCTAAAGCTCCGGGTGTAGATTCCAACGAAAGAAACCAGAATCACGACGAACGTTTGGGCGAACAGTTCCGTTTCGCCGTAGATTTTGGTGATGAGAGCATACTTCCTCCGCCGTTGAAAGAATCGTATGTTCCAGAGAAGGCAGCCAACGGTGAGGAGGACACCGCGGAGGCACGTGAAGCGAAACATTTTGAAGCGAAATCCCAACTTCTTGGCGTAGGTCGCAGGCAAGTAACCAATTATTTGCATGGAATTTATTGCCCATTTTCCAACTTCGTATAGCTCGTCCTCCATATTCCTCTCGTCCGGATCGACTACCGATGACAGTGAAACTGACCAATGAATTTTTGCATCAAGCTAATTATTCCATTTCCCTTCCCATCTTTCATTTAGAAAATCGCTGGTTTCATTTCATTTTTCTAAAAAATGCTGTTCTAAATTCTATTACAATTCCATTAAAGCTAATTTGTTTGGTCAGATTTCAAAGAAGTTATATCCATTTTTCGCAGCATTCTATTCCAATTTGGGCGTTTCCGAAAATTTCGCTGACATGTATAAGTGTCAAATTATAGCACCTTTTACAGTAAATGCTTTTTTTTTAATGAAACGGATAATAATTGTATAAATGAAAATTATGGTCAATTATTAAAAAAAAATTACATTGGAGAATGATAATTTTGATGATATAGTTATATGACGCAAGATGCGAAGTGTGTCATATGTTAACACACCCTTTTTAAGTGGTTGACAATTCAATTAAAACTTGCTTAACTTAACCTAGTGCTACAAACTACCCTTGGATTTTTTTTATCTTGTTTTTAAGATAGCTACTCTGGGATATTTGTAGTTAGATATTTGTTTCAAAGACCTTTAAAGATTTTTTTTAGGTTTGATCTCCTTCCTTCGTTGCAGAAGATACTTGAACAGGAGAAAGATATCGATTTCTTGGACCATTTTTAGATGAAAAAGATCTATTCTGGTGCTTGAAGTTATTTCATCCTTAGCAACTTTAAACTGTGATTTAATTGGGACCAATTAGTTTAACGATGTTTGGAGTCGATAGCATTCTGGGATCATCGAAAAATGCCGAGGTAGAAGATTACTACAAATTATTCAATTGCGACGAAAATTCGACGGTAAAGAATAATATTTTTTTATAAATCATCTTATAATATACTATAAAAATCGTAGTTTTTGTAGTACTTATTATTATTTTCAGATTGATCAAATTAATGCGGAGTTCAAAATTCTAGCACTGGAGTCTCATCCAGACAAAAATGCTGGAAATCCAGAAGCATTATTTAAATTTCAAACGCTGCAGGTAACTCTTATTTCCAAATTCCAAGTCTGTTTTTGTTCTAAAATCCTTTAAAAATTGTCTGTTTAAAATCCTGTTTTAGGAAGCTCGTAACGTTCTCACTGACCCAAAGTTGCGCCGTGACTATGACAAATGGAGAGGCAGCGAAGTGGCCATGACGTTTAAGCAGTGGTTGGCGCTCGGAAGCCGCTGTCAACCTGTGAGCGGTCGTATAACTTTGGAAAATTCGATAAATCATTTTAATTTTAAATCATTTTAAAATAGTGTTTTATTTATTGCAAATAAGACGATGCACTGGGCCAAGCCAAGGACGCAGACAATGATTGAGCCCGCAGCGGCAGCAGTTGCGGAACCGAAAAGTGTAGAATTGAATGAAGCAAATGATTTGATCAAGATTGAGCGCTTTGGAAATCCAGCGATTAAGGAGGGCTGGAAGGCTGAACAGAGTAACATTTACCAGCAATTCAGAAATTACCGTATTTAGAATGGCATGGACAAAATCCTGGAACTGCAATATATTTTTTTATCCTATGTTCTAAAAATTTGTTAGAAAACAATTCCTTTCCTTTACCCAACTCTTAATTACTTGAAAATAATTATCTTCCAGGATAAAAAGTTCATCTCGGAATACTAACTTTTCTACCTCTTTTGCAGTTCTTTGATTCTTTAAGTTCAATAGTTAATTATAATTATAACCTACTTTTTTTTTTGGAAAAATAAATCGTATTTTCAGTGTTTTTTTTTACACAATAAAACCGTGAGTATTTTCCTTGACTCCCGGACTGGAGCATCTTACTGTCAATAACTTATCTAGAAGGAATTTTATTTCAAAGCAAAAGTAAAAAAAAAATACTTGAATGAAAGCAAAGCGCAAGCGCAAGCGTGCGTACGTACCCACTTAAAATAAAGTGTCACAATTTGTGTTTGTTTATTATTCTGTTTTGTGACTCCCAAAACAGAATATACCGAGATCAGAAGCAGCAGCGAAAAGTAATTGGTAAGCTAAATTCTTGTTAAATTATAGGTTCCAATTCATGTTTGGAGTCTGCAATATTATTAACTGAACAGTTAGATTTTAGAAAATGGAACAAGTTGAAGCCGCTGAAAATGTCACCGTTGAAGTGGAAGAAGATGCGATCGTTGAAGACGCGGAAGCTGCTGCTAATGAAGTGGAAGAAGATGAAATCGCTGAAGCTGAAGAAGATGCCGCCGTTGAAGATGAAGAAGATGCCGCCGTTGAAGGTGAGGAAGACGCCGCCGTTGAAGGTGAAGAAGACGCGATCGTTGAAGCAGAAGATGAAACCGTTGAAGACGTGGATGAAGAAGAGGCTGATGCTAGTACATTGGACGGTTTAACAAAGACGCAAAAGGCCGAAAGCGACGCCATGCTGAATCCAGACCCTTCATTGAACCCCGTGTTCCAGCGAGTAGCTGGAAAACATTTAAGTCTTGGAGGCGGCGTAGGGATGATCATGCGCAATCAAGTGCTCAGTGCCTACGACGCCGTCGAAGCGCACGAACAAGTACTCACGACCTCGGAGTACCGGGTCAAACAAGATGTCGAGCGCGACGCTATGATTGCCATAGAACGTGCCAAATTGGCAGCATTAAATGTCAAGCCAGTGCGCCGCGTCCACGCCACTCCAGACCTGAGAAAACCGCTAGAAATCACAGCGTCAACTGCTCAACCACCGATGCCAACAGTTGTAGAAATGCCGGGAGAGCCACATGCGACAAAGCCCAAGAAAAAACGTAAATCGGTGGAAGAAAAGCTTATAGCAGAACTTGGTAAATAATTTATCAATAACCCAAAGCTTTACAGTAAAATTTTAAAACAAAATTTTTAAAATTTTACTTCATTTTTATCTTAGAAAAAGTGGAGGAACCGTTCGTTCCACTGTGGGAAAAATACGTCAACGAAGGTCCACCGGAAGTTGACGTTGGGTCAGACGCCGTTCCGCAGCGGCCACCTCAGGAATCTTCCGGTGTCAAGACCTACAATTCGCTCGTCCAAGTAAGACCCAAGGACATCGCCAAAGTGAACACTGGACTAAACACCGTGGAAAATCCGGGACGCAAGCAATACAAAATAATTACGTCGACGATAAGGCTCAATGAAATAGATGCTTCTTCCGAGGATCCGCTACAGTAAATTTACGAATTCAAGCGATTTTCTACAAAAAAAATCGTTAATTTATTTTCCACTTGATTTCAGCGGTGAGCTGTCTGATCCACCGTTCAAAAACGCCTATACGCAGGTATCTGTGAAGTATTTACGAAAAGATATAAAAAAAAAACTGACAAACCATTATAACGATTCAGGCTCGACCAAGAGGATACAAAGAATTAGATCTCGGAAGCGTTAATTCCAGCACTCAGAAGGAAGAGAAGGAAATTGAGGTAATTGAAGCACAATTAATTGATGTGATTAAATAATCGTGACGATATTTTTGTTCTCCTGAAGGTGACAGAACTGGACATTGAAAGGTCAGTTGCGGCCAGTCGTGGCATCCTCCTCAAAGAAGGCAACATTCTTTGGCCAAATATCGTCGAATTCAATTCAGATCTCGCCAAAATCAAAATGAAGACCTACATCCGGAACTTTTGGAAATTAGGACCAGAATGGATGTACGATATTCGTTTCGTGCAAACGCATACAACAAATTACCGAAAAAAGTTCATCTACGAAGTAAGAAATCGTTTTCAAACAAATCCCAAACCAAACCGAATCAAGACATTTAAGTACATCTATCTATAGCAAAATTAATGCTTTTTAGGTAATTTTTTCAATTCCGACAAACGAATTCCCTGTTCCGCCAGCTACGGCTTCCGTCTTTTTCGTTTTTGAAGCAGAACACCACAACTGCCCGGATCAAGCCATGAAGGTAAGGTATTCTCATTCTTATTAAATAGAAAAATAAAAATGATGATAAATGATAATTAACTGAATTACCTGTAATTAACGATGGTTAGGTTCACTTTATATTGGAGGGCAACCGCTACCCGTATAAGCCAGGAAGTGTTGAATTTCGAGAAGACTGGCTATCTGGGATAATCCAAGACAAACTACGAATCCAGAAAGCAATCCATTTTTAAGAAAAACATGGTTGAAATAATTCTAATATCAAATAATGCTAGAAAAATAAATCAATCACGATGTTACAAAAATCCCTTGGCTTGGATTTAATTCACAAGGGTTAACGCAAATACTAAAAGTTACAATTTGAACTGACTAAAACAAGTTTTAACTAATGGGTAATTATTGCCGTAAATGCTAAATTAGCACAATGAACACAGACGAAGTTATCAAAACCTTACTGCAAAAATGACTGAGATCGCACCAAATGGCTTTTCGAGGTACTCAAATAACACAAACGAGTTAAGAAAATTAATATCAAAAGAATTTCAAATGTCTCTTGCAATTGATTGAAAATCATTTTTGTTTCGCTACATCGAAGCAATTGTATTTGATTTGTAGTAATTGAAGCAGTTATTCGAAATAGAGATCCGATTTAGTAAGGGCAGCAAACTGTTTAAGGTCTGCAATAATCTTGTTTATGTCGACTAGAGGGGCTACGACATTGCTTAGGCTTTCTCCAGACTTGTAAACGATGTGGTATTTAGATTTTCTGAAATAAATCAATTACGTATTTTAAGAAGGATGTTCCCATCTTCCAGCATTCACCACAATGAACAAAAATAAACTTACGTCGGAGGGGCAGGAAAATCGATATGGAAAGCATGGTCTGCTTTTGATTTCTCGTAGAATAGCGCTGCGGCCAACGGATGGTCATTGCCTTTGCCGTAGCTACAAATTGCCGGAACAAGCGTAATATTGGGGTATCGATTCGTAAGATCGTTCCATTCGTTGTTCTGTAACACATTAAAAAAAACTGTAATCTGTCCCTGTAATCAGTTTTAAAAATTTAAGTAACTTACATTAGGGAGTTCGGTTAAGTATCCCAGATACTTGTAGAGATCTCGGCGCAAAATTCGTTTGAAGATCGCTGCGGCCACAACTCCTCCTTCTCCTCGATTGACAATGAGTTCAAATACGGAGTCTGTCAGCGTCATGAAGGCAGATGGGTCCTTGTGTGCGGTGGAGAGCTGGAACACTTTGCTAAAAATAAATACAGAAAACGAGAGATTGAAATATGTGATTTTAAACAGTATAAATACCCGTCTTGGTTGTAAACTCTAAAGTGAGGTTCTGCCGCCTGAAGTCCGTCAATAATCCTGAAAAAAAAATTACGCACAGTCAATAATTAGACATTCCGATAGTAGGTATCATTACTATGTTCAGCAGTTCGCTACTTTACATTTCTTCCGAGATTTTTATAACTTTGTGCTGGTATGCATTTTGATGTAATCGAAACCGTCCTCTGAACAAATCATCCAAATTGTCAGCTATCTTCTGACGATAAGCAATTTTCCACTGTGCCAGCTCCCCTTCTCCAACGAGAATTACGCGGCTATTATCCAAGACTCGATCGAAATCAAAAGCATTCGGGAAATTTAACTGCTTTGAATCTCGAAGCAAGTAGTCGAATTTATCCACATCAATCTTTGTTTCTTCGTTCGAAATTATCTAAAACCAAAAACAGTGTAGTTATTTTTACAGTTTTTTTAGCTTCAATGATTTTTCGCTTACCTGGTACAGGAAATACTTCTTTGGTTCTCGCCCTTTGAAAGTAGATTCGTTGTTCAAGGGTTTGCCGTAAATTGCTTCCTTGATGAAAATTAAATCACGTTCGTAAAGACCAGCGGCTCGGAATGAATTGATGAGCCTATTGTCCTCCACCATGTAATCAAACATTTTGAGCGACATTTCTTCATGCTGGAGAACAAAAGTAGCCAAATTTACAGTTTACATCGCTGCGAGCACTTTTTGTTCGTTTATTAGCTTACATACAGCATAGTTTTGATCAGTAGAAACTCTTTCCAGAAACGTTTCCCAGAGATGTGAAAAGGGTCCATGACCAAGATCGTGGCATAACCCGGCAACTTCCAGGCAAAGTATATCCGAAGCATCTATTTGTAATTCTGGCTGGTTTCTTTGAAGCACTCGGCAGTACTTTCCAGCTAAATAGCTCGTACTGCAAAATGCACCTTGTTTTATGAATGCTGATCTAAAAATACTCTTTTACTCCTCTTCGGTAGGTAACTCACCCAATACAATGTTCAAAGCGAGCGTGTGAGGCCGAAGGGTACACAAAGTTGCAGAGGCCGAGTTGTTTCAGATTCCGAAGGCGTTGAAATTGCGGCGTATTGATAATTTCGTAGCACAAGTACGGCAGTTCCATATGCGGATGAATAATGTCATGGAAGACTTTAGCCGGTGGAGTATTGATTTGAGTCAGAGATCGATCGAATCCTTCGTCAGTATCCGAAGACGGCGAAGGAGTCACTGCAAGTCCGCCATTTCCGTCCATCGTCTCTCTGTCCCCTTCCACAAGATATTTTGATGTCTGAAAAGGCCCCTAAAGCACGACAAAAAATGATATTGTCAAAAGAAAGGGTACTTCGAAAGCTTTCGGAAATTGTGACTGTCAAACACCTATAACTTAAGTATGCAAAACCTAAGTGACTATTTAGGCTAAATTAATTTGGCTCATTAATTTCATACACTAAATAAAAACCATTTACCGAAGATTTAATTATCCGAATCGACTGCAAAAAGAAACCGTAGCCGTATTGCCAGCCACCAAGACCAAATGCTGTTCAACCACTAAGAAGTACGGAAGATAATGCGTCAATACCGCTGATTCGTAACGATTACTATTCAACAATATTGATCGATTAACTCGATCAATCAATTTCTCATAAGCAAAATCCAAACCAAAACCCGAGACTGATTGATTCAACAGAATTTTTCTTAAAACTAACCTTTTATCGATCTCCGTATCCGTCCGTCTCCCTATATACTCCAATCTTTGTAACTCTAAAATTAGTAAATTGTAATCTAATTACTTTTAATTAGTAAATCGCACTTTACTAATTAAAATTAATCGATTACATTTGGTCCGGACACTAGAGGAGCAAAACTGTTTATGATTTGTGATTTGCGAATAACGGATAGAATTTGCCTGCGAAAAAAAAAACTTTTGCTTTTTGCTCATTTCTTCTCGCGTGAAGCTCTTGGAGGATTTAAAAAAAAAGAGAGGAAAACACGTGTTGTGTTTGTTGTCATTTTGTTTATCCATTTTTTAAAGTTTGTTTTAATTTTCATTAATTGAAATTCAATTAACGATTAACGTACCTTTCTAAAATTTTCTTGTCACCTTCTGGTGACCTCGGACGTTAGGCAAGGAAAATTATTGGTAACTAATTGGCAGTTGACGATACCTGTCCCTTGACCGGTCGAACAAGTGTAATGGCCTTGGTTAACGATACCAAATCGCTGACAAAGAAGACAAGGAAGCTTCAATTAGTTGACCAGAACAGCGCTGAAGATGGTAATCCTAGTGACGAAGAATCGGTAACTGGAGGCTCATTTTACGAACACTTTACGCCACTCACCAAGAACTACTTCCAAGTCTGCCCTGGAAAACGAAAGAGTAACAAAGTACAAGTGACCATTCACTCGGACGTCTTTTTGTAAGTCAATTCTGATGGAATAACCGTGTTTCGATAGCTTTGCTAAGTATTTGGCACTGTTCAGATGAATTTTTTAGATGGAAAGTTAATACAATGCTATTTTCATAGAGACCAAGCTAGCCTTCTTTGTGGATTTGACAATGATCAACTTCTGGCCCTTGACATTTCGCAGGCCTTGTCATCCGACGTGATCGAGTTACCCCCGAAATCTGGTGCGCTGTTGCACCCAGGACTTTCTTGTGCAAGGTCATTAAACTGCACTGTAATTTGAAGAGTTGCAATCGCAAATTCTAACGTTTTATTTAATCGCAGATGCAGCAAAGCTACTCCATACACATTCTTTAGCAGTGGAACAGAAGATGGAAAGATCAACCTATGGGACAAAAGAATAAAGTCTACAAAACCAACCCAGAGCTTTACGGCCACTGGGACTGGGGCTGATGCAGCTAAAATGAAGAAGCCTATTATAACCTTTGACGTAAGTCCTGGGGATCAATTCATCTGCGCTGGAACCGAACTCGTTGATGAGGATTCTTTCCTACTTTTCTGGGATTTGCGTTCCACCAAACTTATGGGAGCGTATTGGGAATCACACTCCGATGACATCACTTCGATTAAGTTCCATTCTACAAAACCTACCTCACTTGCATCAGGGTCCACTGACGGCTTACTCAATGTCTTCAACTTGCTGGAAGCGAAAGAGGAAGATGCTCTTATTTATTCATTCAATACAGAATCCAGCGTGGTACTTAAGCAAAAAAAACATCGACAAGACAAACACAATGTACAACATTCGCTGTTTTTTTTTTAGGAAAAGATCGCTTGGAGCTCTTCCAGATCAATGCCTGCTTCTGATCGCATTGCCTGTATTACACATTCGAATGACCTAATGATATGGGATGTTGGGAGCGGAGACTCAATTGCAGAATTTGACAGAGGCGCAGTTTCTAAAGCTATGAAGGTGATTTGCTGGATCAAAAATGTCAAATATTTTTAAAGCGTGGCGTTTATTGAACTGTTCTCATTTTCTTTTCAGAGAAATAACTTAGACGATGTATATCTGAATGGATTTAGCAGTAATGGATCATTTGAAATCTTTTCTTGCTCACTTACAGGGTAAATTAATTAATAAAAAGTACATCAAAAGAAACCATTTTTAGAAGTAAATTTGTAGGGACTCATGTGGAACGCTTGAAGTAACAGATAATGGCAAGTTGTCACCGAAAGCACTTTTTCCGAGCGAAACTTCAGTGATTCAAACAATGGAGTTTTTGAATAAGGTTCATAATAACTTTCAGTTTTCTTTCAAGCATAAATAAATGCTCATGTTGAACTAATTAATGCTTGCAGGATAATAGATGGATAACTTTTGACGAAAACGGATATATGAAGATATGGTCGTTAGGTTCTGGACCAGACAACGAGCAACATAAGCTAAAGGTATTCTTTTATTATAATCTACTGCACAGTTTTCGTATCGTCTTATATTTTACTTAATCTATTAAGCAAGTTAAACACTCAAACGTTATTTTAACATGTAGAATCTGGAAACTGGAAAACGCTCACTTAGATTCAAACCATATTAAGCTGCAGACTACGAACTTATGTTTAATGAAAATAACTACAATTAATTACTTATATATTAAATTATTAAACGTTATATTAAACAACTCATCTCGGTTTTAAATTTACGCCTACGAAGTCGATCGAAACTGAAACTATACATTCATTGAACATCTCGAAAGTAGATTTTACTGTAACGTAACTACTTCCAGCAAAATTTCATAATCAGCAACAAGATTAAACAGTTAAACGCACGAATTACGTTATATGTACTATACATGAACTAAAGGAAGTTTCTAATTACTATCCAAAAGTTTGACAATGCCACCAATTCTACTAAATCTATAATTCTAATGAAAGGCGGCTAGAGCACGTAACCTTAAAATAAGTATGCCATTCAAAGTTGAAATTGAAATCTCACAGAAGATAAGCAAAAAGACAGCGCTAAGATTTCAGAGAAGATTTAAATATAATTGAACGAAAATACTTCTCCAACGAGATTCGATTCATTCTTTCATCGGTCTTGTAATCTTAGTGGACGAGTTACTGCTCGTTTTGAGTGATCGTTGAGAGTTGGAGCTATTGTAAGAATGCAAGTAACCTGTTGAAGAACGACAGCATTAGTTTTAACCACTTAAAATTTAATTACTTTATTTCTACCGGAAGTGGATTGTCTTCGCAGCCATTAGGCGATTACATTCCGCCGAGTCCTTCAGTGGAAGCGGAAATGGACTACTCTCCAAATTAGCTTCAGTGAAGACAAACTGATGAATTTGGGGATTTATTTTCATGTCACCAAACGGTCCTTTTAGTATCATAAAGTTGACATCCACGGTAGCCGTAGCAGGCTTGCTTTTTAAGATGAGCTGAAACCAAGGAAGTTGTAACGATCAAAAACATCAACTCAATTATTTCGTTTACCTGATAAGTCAGTCGCCTTTCGACGCTTAGCGTTGGATCTCGTTGGTGATCATTGATTCGTGCCTTTACAACCCACTGGTAGTTGAAAGCAGTAAAACGACTTGTTTCGTAATACAATTTGTGCACAAACTCATCCGTCCGGTATGGTTTGAATTGAAGATCTACAAAAAAAAAGTATTAATAAAAAAATCAAAAAAATACTGAAAAGACATGAAATGCAGCTAGGCTACAACAAGCTTGTATGTATTTAACTTATGTACAGTATTTTATGTATAAAAAAAACATACCACCGAAATGAATCTTCTCGTAAGAGAGAAGATCAAAGAGCCCACTGTACAGCTTCCGCTCCTCTTCAGCGGTTTGATCAAAGCGCTTCAACACTCCCATTACTTCTTCGCCCGTCTTCAAGGGATGGTTACACGAAGTCTGATGACCAGCCAATTCATGGAAGGGCCCTCTCCAGGGACATCCAATGCGCTCATACTTACACTTCATCGTCCTATACACAACTTCTTCATTCAAGACTGTACCCCAGATTGACAATAATCAATTACCGTTCTTCGCATTCATCCCGCTCATGTTTAGCCAGTGTATTGCGTGGAAATTCCAAGTTGCAGTATTGACATTCTGACGGAAGTTCATTCACAGCCTTCTCCACTGCCAAATTTCGAGTAGCCGTGTGCTTATTAATTTCAATTCGACAGTTCGGACAGGTCGCGACCTCATCACGAAGTCTTGCATCCGCCAACAAATGAGAAAAACATCCAGCACACATAAGGTGACCGTTGGTGCACTGGTATATGGAAGCCTTTGGCATCTCGATACAGACGGAGCATGACAGAAGAGACACTATATTCAAAAAAGAAAAAGTTCAAAGACCTTTCAAGCTCTACTTGATGAATAATTAGCAACAATTTACCCAATCGACTTTCCAGCTTCTCAATTTTCCGTGGATTCGAAGTGTGACCCTGCTGCTGGTCGTCACCACTCCCAGAATCCGTGTTCATTCTCTGCTTTTTGTGATGTGGGCCTTCCGTGTCTTGGATGTCAGCGTTTTCATTTCCCCTAGTACTGCCTCCTCCAGCCGCAGCGTTGTCAACGTCCTGCTGCAAATCAGCGGAACCTGAGCCAGACTCACCCGCTTGAGTCGGATTGGCCATTGGCTGCAAATTGCTTGGATTTTGCGGATGTTGAAGGTCAAGGGGCATAGGTTCCTCTTGGGAAGACATACTAACTTTCCTTCCGAAAATCTTGTTGAAAAGAAGTAAAACGTTCAAAACAGTATTATAATTCGTGAAATATACACAGAGACATTCACTTCGTGAATAACGCTAATTCCAATACAGTCAAACCAACCATTTTGTCAATAGATTTTACGAATCTTACTTGAGCCAAGCTGTTAAATTTTGAATGACCTTTGACCTGGTAATTGTGTGGTGTCACCAAATGGTATTCGCTCAGTTATCGTCAGTTGCAGTTGAGTAATTAATGCTTGACAAACATACGTTGTTGTTAACTACTGGAAACTGGAAAGAGCGTTGAACTCCCTCCAGCTGATGAGCATAAATAAACTAAAAAAAAACAGCTTGAAATGAATGACGACAAAATACTACGCATAGAGAAAGCTGTGTAAAAAGAATTAGGGGCGGAGCAACGCACCCGAAATGTAATCGAGGCTTACGATTACGTTATCGTACACTAAAAACGACTGCTCTTTTGAAATATCGTATTCGTAATTGCTATGTATGAAAAGGTACAAAACGCTTAAAATTTACGAAACCTGCACACAAAGTACTATTTAATTATTTGAACCAAAATTGACAATCGTTATTTCGATTAAATAACTTAGCATTAAACATCTCATTTACCACTGTTCATATCCTTTTGATGTGAACCTTTTAGAAAAAGAAACGATTTGTAATGAGAATGGGAATCGAAAATCGATATTACCGAAGCGAATAAAGGTCAATACTTGAAAGCATGAGAGCAATACTAAACTGCACTGATAATTTTAAAAAAAAAAAATGTAAATTTAATGTAGCTTTCAAAAATACGATACAAAAGAGTTGTTAGCGGAAAATTAATTGTCTTGCGTTTGCTTACTTCGAGAGATCAATTAAGGACGGAGAGTAAGGATGAGGATCGAGTAAGGATGGTGCTAACTTAAGTATTGTTAGCTTTGTAAAATAGTTGCGCGCTCGCGCTCTACTAATTAAATTGATGGATCATAGAAAAAATATATAATTTCAATTTGCTTATTTTATGGTCTTCTGCCTTCGCCATTTCAATCTTGACCCAACCAATCCGGCTCCGACCGAAATAGAATCTTAGAGCGATCCAGTAACTTTCGCTCCCCGTCCCCACCACCACTTTCATTCCCCGATTCTTCATCACCTTCTCTACCACCAACAGTACTGGCTAGAACGGAAGTCTCAGATGAGCTGCTGCTACTTTCGGATGGACTGCTGCGGGGTCTCTTGGAGTTACTGCGTTGTGTCAAGATCTCAGCTGCGCTATTTGCGTCCTTGTGAACGGAATCTCTTAGACTGGACAAAAGGTTGTCTCCACTGCCGCCATCCTCTTCCTCAGTCACTGTTTCTGGACAAGGTACAGGGACAGGTCGGCTGAATCTCTGCTTATTTCTATGCAGAGACATAAAATGCTCTGGCGAGAGCTCCTCGTGCAGGCGGTAATTTTCCATGAGCGCTAATCTGGCAGAAATGAAGTTTTGATATCCCAAATACAACGGACGCACTGTGGGTTTTGGTTTTGGGGGTATGATTGGAGGAGGTCGACCCTGTGCTCGCGACATTCCTTCTTGCAGCAACGATACAGCTTGGTAGAGCTCGTTTTCCTGGTAATGGTTTAGCTTGACAAATCCCTCGTCCACGCCACATGCTCCTGGACAAGTGCAAGTTTTACCTTTCTGGGAAGTTTAAATGCGGTAATCAATCAGTGTTCTGAGAAGTATTTATACCTTGGTGGTCTTGCATATTTGTCCAGTACTCAAAGGCCCTGATGAGGTAGTATGCCAGGCGAATAGGTTTCAAGGTCACGGAAGACGGTTGAGGCGTTTTTATGATTTGAACGAGGAATCTTGCTTTCGTATCACGTTGATACTGGATCGGAAGTCTTATCCACTCCTGATAGAGATCCTTAATGAGGTCAACTGAAAAATCATGGAAAAAAAATCAGAGAATACTTATCGTGTCCACAGGAATACTAATTGTCATAAACCAGGTTACTTTACCGTGCGGAATAATACAAATTAGCACTTCTTTGTACTCTTTGAGTTCATCCGTAGCCTCGAGGATGGAACGAAGTTCCCGAATTTTAGATACTGAATCGCTGCCACTACCACCTTCTTCCACTACGTCGTTGCTCATGGTTATCATGCAAAATTATAGTGCCTTCTTTCTGGTTCAGGTCAACTTCAATTAGCGTATTGACGAATGACGATGACGAGCGACGACTTCTTGAAACAACGATAGCAATGCAGCGACTGCAGGGGTAAGCGTTTATTGACACTGATAATTTAGACTAAATTTACCTGTAATAACGAGGACTGAACTAATTGACAAAGAACTGATTAATGAATGACTTAAGATTACTCAAAAATAAATAAACCTTATGTGAAAAAGAAAACACAAACACGATAAGGAATGAATGAAATGAAAATAAGTCTTTCACGCATGCGCCTGGTATAGCGCGTTTTTTTTTCACGAGACATGGAACAATTAATTTAATTGAAACACTTAATTCATCGGTAATTAAAAACTACTCTGAGAACGATTTGATTTAACTAATTAATCGGTGACATTAAAAATAATTGTAATTACCACTGTAATAGCCTGGAAGCTATTGATATTAGCCTTAGGTTAACTTGAAGTGAAGCGTCTTTGTAAACCGGAGTAATCCGTCAATGCTTAATTAATCAAAACAATTTTTCCAGGACTAATCTAAAGCACTTATAATTTTTTTATTTGATCAATTAGTTTAGTTGTGGTTGGTTATTTTCTACAAATAATTTGTCGTGCGTCTTCGTACAGAAATCAGCCCCTTTGGCCTGCGTCCTTTGCATCGCTCCCGAAATTCCCCGTGCAAAGTCATACATCACTTGTCCAGCAGGCTGTAAAATCAGAATTCGATATACTTAATACTTGCAAACAATTAAATTAATTAAATTAAAATTAAACAATTCAATCAACGTAAATTAATCGTGAAACTTGTTCAGAATGTAGCCAATTCTAAAACAGTTGAAATTCAAATGAACTAACACTTTACGACAGTAAAGGAAGGTTTAGTTTTGCTCGATCAAACGTAAAAGCTTAAAGCGCCTTACCTCATCGCTGTTTAGAAATTCCTCAATGATACGAGTCCGCTGTAGCTGAAACTTGGCATCGTCAGGACCCAATCCCAAGTAGCGCCGTGCCAGCGACATTGAGCTTCGTCGTAGAAGGTTTCCAAGGTCAGCGGCGGTGTCGGTCGTAAAGTTCATAGCGGTTTCTTCCGTCGGTGGAACCTCTGCCTCTTCCGTAAAGTCTTCTCCGCCCCATTCCTCTTCCCCGGAATCAGCGATCGCCACTTCCTGTTCCGAAGGAGGCCGACCGGCGGAAGCGGCGCTGGAAACGGCCGACACTGAACGCCCTGCAGCGACGTTGTCCTTTTGGATTTGATTTCTGAGGTAGTGGTTCGGATGGTGGCCGAAGAGGATCCCAGTTTCCTGGTACACTGAAAAGGGCTCGATGGGCGTGATCTTGAAAGATGTGAGGCGGGGATTGAGACTGTCGTTTGGCGAAAACTTCATTGCGTTGAGGCGCTTCATAATTCGGTTGACCCTACAAGGGCCATTTGCAGAGGTAGGTCAATGACCTGAAATGTGACCTAGAGCAGCGTTTACCTGTAGAGCGGATGATGCGTCAAGTCCTCCATTCCCTGGTGCGCTTCAATTTCGCCTTTGATGACCAAATCACGGTAGCGGTGAAGCTCCTCCTCCTTCCGTCGCTTGTGCGTTCGCTCAACGAGCTTGTCTTCCTCTTCAGTGATCCGCTTCGAGAGCATGCTGAGATACTTGTAATTTTTAATTCTGACGCGATCCGTTCCGGTAACGCGTTCCAGGCGTACCATAACCTTGGGAGCGGCGTGCGGGCTGCGTTATTAAATCGCTGATTGAAATCAGCGCAGAGCAGATGCAAACCAGCCAAAACTCACGTGCATATGACCTCCTTGTCGTATGATTCAATCGTAGGGAGCTTGACCCGAATTTTGGCATTGAGAGCCGAAACTTTGCGGCGGTCCCACGGTTTGGATTTTTTAAAGCGCTCGATCCCCTGCGTGACGCTTCCTTTGGAGCCGTCAGTACTTACGGCAAATGCGGAAAGGGTGAAGCGCTTTGGGTCAGCGTCCCCGCTTGCGTCGCCACCAGTCACGATTCCTGGTGCAGGGTCTCCTGGAGGATTGACCGCTCCCCTACCTCCAGCTTCGTTCTGATTGGTCGCCGCCATTTACTTATGCTAATATGGCTGACTGAATGACTAAATTATAGGAAAATTGAATTTTTGAAAATTGTCAAATACAAAATAATTTGACTCTGTTTCGATTTTGAACGGTTTCAACAAAGTTGCCTAGGCCATTAGCGCTGTCCAAAAAAAAATGTCGGAGTGAAATCGGACAAAAAAATTCCAGAATTTTTATTTTTCTACGACAGCTACAACGAAATTTTTAATTAGCATTGCAATTACCTTAATTAAAGGAACACTTATCACCATCATTATGACGTTCTTGGAGATGCCTCCCGATAACAGTTACTTTGTGTTGGCTAATGTTCTACCGAAGAACTTACCCGGATGTTTGGTTTTGTGGTAACGTTAAGCACAAAAATCCAGAGATCGCTGATTAGCAGCAGATCCTTGCCAAAAAATAGCGCTGATTAACTTTGAATTCCTATAAATAGAAGCACCTACGAATGCTAGCAGAGCCAATTTCCAATTGAAAGCAGATCACAAACTCATAAAATCTAAACCATCAGGTAATTGATCTAGAAAATCATAATTTCTCGTCTCAGGTAAATAATTGACAAAAAAAATCTTCTTCTTTTTTTTTAATATAAAATTAGGATGAAACCAATATTGCTCGTGGCCATCTTTGGCTTGGCTCTCATTGGGTCCCGTGTCGTGGACGCCGTTTGGTGGCCCGACGATAGCAACAGCGCTGAAGATGACGAGAAAGAGCTTGCCGAAGATGACGAAGCTGTCCAAGTGGCTGATGACCTGGACGTGGACACGTCCCGTGACGAACGATCTCCAAGTCCAAAGACTCCAACCCCTTCAGCAGTCCGGTGGGGCGGAAAGACGCGAGAAGAACGACGCAGTCGCTACCGACGGCGCAGCGGATACAAGTCCAGAGATGAGCGACAAATGAAACCTAATCGAAATGGCCTTAAATAAATTGCTCGAAAAAACTTGGCTTCATCTTTGCTATTTTCGTTTCATTTACCAAATTTTCATTAAATTTGTAATCAAGCATCAAAGACGTTCTATTCAAACGGTGGAGTTTATTAAACTAATTTTCGTACATCCTAGCTAACAGGTCCATACATCTACGGTGCTTACATAATGTACATTAGTTTGCTTTATTCCTAATTCTACCACATCTTCGCTTCACTTAAGATATTCGTCGTCAATGGTCTTAAAACGTAGAATTTGCATTGTACTCTAGAAACTTTGTTCCAGCAGACATTTTCCCAGCGCACATCCCATCAATACCCTTGTCAAAAATATGGCATAAATTACTTAGGACTAATTAACAGGTAACATTTTTGGGTACCATGTTTCCTTCAAACTCCTCCCTTTGTACCGTTAATTTTAACTCAACGAGTAATAAGTATGCAATTTAATAACACAAAAATAATGAAAATTGAAATTAACGAAAACAGAGAGCGAACGGGGAAATGCGTCAGCGAACCTAAGATAATGGTGAAAACTAAATAAGTGGTTACATTACATGTGTATTAGTCATAAACTTATTACTAAATAACGATGAGGGAAAATTAGTTTAATTGGAATGTTGCCTGCCAGTAATTAATTAGTTGTGCTATTTGATTGAGAAAATCAACTAAACCATTTAGCCCTCAATCGACGTTAAACTAAAAGAGCATTGAAATTTAAAGCTTGGCTGATTTGATTGAATGGAAGGAAACCGTTTTTGTTTTGTTCTTGAATGAATTCTATTAATTATATTAAGAAAGCGTTTAATAATGACTTCATATTTAGTAACCGGTGAACTTATATTAAGGCTGAGGTTTTTTTTAATGCGCTATACCGTCAATAATAAAAAAATATCTCTAGTGCTAACAGTATCATACAGAAGCGAAAAGAAGGTTAATATTATGGTGTATGGTACAAACTTAATAGTTTAATATCTAATCCAGATACATTAGAAAAACAAACCATGAAAATCACAAAAACATTTTAACCGCAATTTAATTAAAGCAAAATCATTAATAAGCAAGAGATGCATTCACCTTTGCCTTCAACGGCCCTTCACAGCGTTTCCGAACCTCTACTCCCGTTTGTTGTCTAAAAAGTTTACTTTGTTTTGGGAAACAACAATAATGGAATTTTTTTTAATTTTCCACGGAATCATTTATCAACTCAAGATCAGGTTGATAATTGCCCTTGCTCAGGGATTACTTCGAAGAATACATTTCCAATACTCTATTACTCACTGGGAAGTGTTACTTAACGCAGTTGAATGAATGACACTGATAACAAAGTGCTTCAGTTTCAGTTTTGAAATTCAGGAATTAGCAGTGATTATTTCCTGAAGTTCCTTGATAAGATTGGACAGCCCAAAAATAAAACCGGCATCTGCACCCGTATGAGGTTTTGATGAGTGTCCTAGGTCAAGTCCGTTGTGAGTAGCATGCGCAAAATCAATGAGACGGACATCAACGGATTCTGCCGAGAGGGATGAAGTACTTGCGGTAGAGCCGCGACTTCCAAAACTTCCTCTCGCGCTGGCGTTTGTTGGCGTAACGCCGTTGGGCGCCACACCTGACAGCCCTTCTGTAGAGGTACTTGTAAGTTTAACGAGAGATTTCTCACCAACTGGAGATAATGGGTCTTCCTGACTTTTGGCCCGAAGGAAATTATCAATGGATTTGGACAGTTTGGGAAACTGCGGCGTAGTGTTGGTGTTGGTAGGTGTCAAGGGATGATCCTTGTCAACCAGACCGTGCTCATTATCTCCACTCAATTCGGGATCCAGCCCTTCATAAATAAGAAGGAGAGAGCTTGTGTAAAAGCGAAAAGTGTCAAGACTCTGGAGAACAGCCTTTAGTTCCAACAATTTTTCAACCAATGGCAAAAGCGCATCGGTCCGGAGACGATCGCCATTGTGTAGGAACTCCATCAGCCCCTCACGGAAACCTTGAACTCCTAATTGCCTTCCATAATATTTGTTTCGACACTTGAATTTACCGGACGTCACTTGATACACCTGCAGATTAAACCAAATATTATAAAAAATATAGCATTCCAAACTCCAAAGAATCGATTCATTTAGCGCTCAGAAATAGTTAATTCGTGTGCGGATCCAAAAAAAAAAAATGTAAGCAAAAGCAGTCTAGAAAAAGCTCATTCACGAGTCACTACTCTTTGCTAATATGGAAATGTTGCAAAGAGTGAGTTATTTTAAGCAGACGCGTCAAATGGATCTTTGCCAGGAAAAACGGCATTGAAAATGTTCAAATCTTTATTGCGATCGTTTACAATTTTACAGGTTTCGCTCGGAAAGCACCACTGAATTAAATTCCAGAGGCAGACGCGCGACAATGAAGTGAAGGCAATGACAACAAGTGACCAACTGTTTTCAATTATGGCGATATTTGGCAACTACCGCTAACATGAAAAGTGTTTCAAAAAGTGTAAGATAGATCAAGCCGAGTGCGTACCTGCATTCCACATATGCGGACCCCCAATTGAACAGATGTTGACGAAGCTGCCTTTGCATTCTGACTCTCAATCTTACTTGGCGAAGCATCATCTCCGTATTGGCGAGTGCCCATTTTCAAATCTAGAACGCAGGGGTACTCGAATCGCCATGTTAAGTTCTCTAGCAATACAAATTCTGCAACAAGAAAAAACGAGACATTATTATTTCAACAATATCATAAACCAAAAACAACTCAAGTTTGAACAGACTGTAAACAGTGCATTTAATTTTTTATTGTCCTATAATAAGCGTTTTCTCTTACTCTGGGTATGCGTCTCCTTCTCCTTCGGTGTACTGTGTGTAGATCCTCGTTTCTGGAGCTTGGACAAATGATCTCGATGGCATTTCAATACCCAAGGATTATGAGGTGCACGGATCTTGGATGACGACGACCCACCCGCCTCTTCTTCCACAAATAATTCCTTTAACTCACTCTCGATTTCAATTTCAATACTTCCGGAATTCTTAAGCCGAATTCGCCTAAAATATTGGCAACATTTTAATAAGTTTTCTTGCATTATTTTCAGTGTTTAGTTTTCATGTTATTATACTACACTACTACGAATGTCAAAATTCGCCGGGAAGTTGCACAAACTTCATTTTGTTCTAAATTTAAAAAGAATCAGTATGACTCTTAATTGCTCTGCACCTTCCATTAAATTCTAAAAAGCACTTTGTCTCAGCAGGCAAAGGGACCATTCGGTTGGGATCCAAGTTCTTGTTGGATTTCTAAAAGCAATTAAGTTCCCTCCTAAGTGGTACTTGCGTCTTTCGTGCAAAAATACATTAGTGGGAGAGGATCCTTTAAAAGCACAAAGCAGTGTCTATGTTTGCCAGTAAAAGTCGGTATTTATATCTGACAATCACCCGCTGAGACATTATGACAACCATGATGGCCAAGGTCGAATGTCTCATGAAGAGAATGTCACGTCATTTCTTTACACCTAACAACAAGATCACTCACCTTCTTTTAGGCCTCTTCTTGCTAGAAACTTGATATCGAAACGATTTGGGGGGATACGCCGCTACACGAATATAACCATCCTGATCTTCTTCAAAACGAACCTACAATTAAAGAAAAAAAAAGTCCAAATGAAATGAAAATGTCAATTTGTAATCAATTTTATCAAGACTCCCACTCAGCACTCACTCAAATCACTCCATATTTTAGCTTGACTGACTTCAGCGTACAGGCAATAATGAGCTTACTTCCTACTCAATTCCTCTAGTCATTGCTTCAGCCTTATTGAATTAACCATAGTAGTAATGGAACTCTGTCAAATTTCGTTCTTTTGCGTAACGAAATTTGTCACTGCCTCGTGTACCATTATTTCAGTAACCTAATTAAAATTCATTGCCATTCTACTACCAGTAAGCAACATATAAAAATCTATTTCCGCTATTGCTACATCCGCCCATTTAGTTTTGGTATGTAGCAACAACTTAAAAAACTTGAGTCGGCTAACAAAAGAATAAATACGCCGAAGTTCGTTTCGCTCGTGCTCTCATTTTTGTTGGGCGTGTGATGCTGGCTCTGGCCTCAATAATATTATTTTGAAGACATCCATAAAAGCTCAATAACAACGTGTGCAGTTACTGCGTTTCAAAATTTGTCGTCCTAGATAGCTAGATAAAGTTGGGCCGAGTGTTCGGAAGATTAAGATTATTTGGCAAAGACCTTAGAGTTAGTCATTGTCTTTGAGATTCAAAGTGTTTACAAAAATTTTGCAACTTGCAACATGGCAATGACCGCCTAAGTGCAGTAAACAAGCATCATTTATCATGTCTTCGAGGTCCTAACCTAAAGACAAGTTTTACGAAAAAAAAAACGAAATGAAAACAAGCTTCACAAAAATGAAAACCTACTAAAACCTCAAAATTGCAATCACACCACATTCCAGACAGCAAGAGTGATACTTACTTGAACAATTCCACGGTACTCCGGTGTAAATTTTTTCATAGAATAAGGAAGAGTTTCATAAAACTTTACTTCCTGCTTGATGTGCGGCTTGCAGACAGTCCTTTCATCTAAGCAAAGAATCGAGGAGTGCCCACCAACTTGATGGATGAATGGCTCCAGCTGAAATTTTTTATAAAAATCAAATAAGCAACAAATCATTTAAGTGTGTAATGTTTTATTTCTCTCAATCTCAATCTTGAGAGTCAGCATCATAAGGGATTTGGGCCACGAGCCATATGGGATGACCATCTTCATCTTGGCAGCGACGCCATAAAATTACGCAACAAATCGACACGTTTTCAAATCCCAAGGCTTTCATTCCAGGCCCTCGTTAATTAAAGTCCAAATTAAATTTATGAGAGTTAACCTTACCTGAACTGGTTCACATTCTTGGAATTCATTGAGAACATCTGCCATCGGCATCCACTCCTTTATTGGACAAAACTTCACACCCACGACGATCACTCTCACTCACCAATTTCTCAACTGAGAACTGTCAAAAATGAAAACGAAATGAGTTAATTGTCAGTAGATTTCTTGCACCTGGAGTCTCGCAGCGAGTAATTGACAAAATTAGGTTGACTTAATTTATATGGCCCATGTGTACTGTTGTTTTACAATGAGATTAGAAGTCATTCATTGATTTTTGGCTTCTAATAGGCTTTTTGGAATGTTTGATAACAACAAAAGTAGTTCAGAGCATGCAAAGTGAACTGTATGTTACTCCGTCAGAGATTGGACACAAATGATGAGAAACGAAGTGACGCTCTTGGATTTTATGGTTCTCCATTGCTAACTACAATTGATGCGCTGCTCCTGCTTCTACTCGACCTGTCATCGCTTCCTCTCCTTACCTCATCCAAGATTCAACCACTTCATTCTACACGGCAAATTAGGTTTAATAATAAATCAGCAGAATCATGTGCAACCACGCTTCACCTCACCTATTCAATCTCATTCAAATTATCAAGTCCAAAAATACAGAATCCAGAGCACCTGAAAACATGACGTTGGAAGCACTGCGGCAGCTCCCTTTAATAGCACTACTGAACTTCAATTAACTTAGCATGGTACTACTGATTCAATTTCTAATGCTAAACGCTTTTCGAGTTTTAAAGGGGATTAATTGCCGAAAAGGCAGAGAAGCGGTAATTAAATAGGAGAACAATAGCTGTTTCGAAACATATTTACTTCCTAAATGTAAGTTGGTACAAGGCGTAAAGCTTGTTCTTGAACCTGGGACCAATCAACTTTGCCCTTAAGTTTAATTGGGTGCTTAACAAACAATAAATTTGTATTTTTACAATTATATTGCTAATTGCTGGTCTATAAATTGTAATAACTTATTCGGTCGAGATCAAAGCAAATTTCTGTCGTTTAATATAATTTCGAGCTGAAACCAGTCCCACCTAGTTGCAAGACATCTTTCGATGGAAGAAAACCATACCACTTGCAAAGATGAACAATATTCAGATCACACCAGAATCTGCTTGATTGACAGTTAAGCGTTTCCATTTGAAACTTTATCTTCTTGTCAGTTCAACATGGCTTTAAATTAACGGGAACGTGACATAGTAAAGTCATCTTCAGTAACTTTAGCTATTGAATTGATAGCAGTGGAGTGTGGAGTCTTACGAAACAATAATAAAAATAGCGATGATGATTGATGCAGAGGCTTCCTAGTTAAATAGCAAGAATTATCTACTAGTTCGCTTCTAAGGAGTTGACCTGACAAGGTGAAACGACCAGGATAACCTCTTCAATTTCAAAACCACAATAAATTGAGGCCTAAGCTAAACCTAACCAAAGTTTTATTTCACCGTTTATTATTACACGGTTTCTACAAGATGTGCTTTTAATTACTTACTAAACACTGTGGCCCAAAAGAGAATACTACTAAAAATTCGCACTAACCTAAGCATCGCATTCCAATAAACAACGACCAAACTTTTAAAAATAACCATTTTTCATCTTCGCCTTCGCTTCTGATCTGAGAGGTCTCAAAGACAACAGACAAGTGCTCGTGCTGCTTTTATTTTTAGAACGAGGCTTCGGAAAAATACCAAACAATTTTTATTTACTCCTCTTATTTAAAACAAGTAAAATAATACTTAAACAATGACAAGCAAGCAAGTGGCCAGATGCATTTGACGATGCACATGCCTTTTTCATTATCCATTGTTTTTGGTTTTACTGATTGCAAAACCACTTACCATTGCCAACTGACTCGGAAAGGATTTATGAAGTATAAAACCAAAGCGCAGGGTCAACGAACGAGTCTTCAGCTCATTTTAAATAATTGATCAAATCATCTCTAATAATTGAATTGAGGTTTTAGTAAGGTAATCATGAATGACGTATGCACAACACAACGTTACCAAAAAGGAAAACGAACCCAGTGAGAAGAACGTTGGCGTAGTACCAAAAGTGACTGGTAACCTTAGTACCTACGTGTACGTCGTCTCTCACGAACGTGTACCGAACCAACCAAATCGAGCACTACGCAAAAATTAAGCTCATTCAGATTCAATACCAAGTGTATGTACACTGATACGCACAAAGCTTGATCAGATGATTCTGATTCAGAACTTGTTTACCCAGCGGTTGTGTGTTTGAAAATACTTTAATTAATATTTTCCTCACCGACACCGACCACATAAGTTCAGCGCCTTACATTTGCTTTTTCTAATATTCGAGACCCACTTAACGTCGAAGCATTGAATTCGCTTTCTCCCATGCAACCTAGCGAAGCGCAAGCGACGTTCATGAGAATAATTTCGTGACAAATTGAATTTCATGAATTTCTAAAAGCTTTCCCATCTTCCTTCTTCCATCTAAACTTGTCTGTTGTCTCAAGTCAGTCGCTCTAGCTGCTGCCCACACACAGATTGCATTGAAAATATACCATTATCTTCTTGATTAAATAGCGGAAATTGAATCATGTTACAGGATACTAACGTCAATACCAACATTTTATACATTGCGCGTCATATAACAAGCGTTCGATGTGAATCTTGGGATCGACGTTGTTATACTAACTACTAGATCTTTTTTTAATGTCTAACTTCTAACATGGCTACTTTCTTTGGGTACATACTTCAAGCTCGAAAAATTAGATTCTAGAGGATGGTTGTGGTTACAAGCTAATTGAACCGACCTATCCAATTACTCTCGTGACCGAAGCCTAGGAGCAATCACGTCACCAAGTCTTTGAGCTTGAACTTGATACTAATACAAAATGCACTTTGACTTTTCGCTGGCAGAAAAGGCTAACCCTATACTTAAGAAAACCAATATGCCAATTGTATGGCTTCCGCCAAATGTCAAACAACCCATTGATTGAATCTGCCAATAAACTGCATCGCATCAGCTCAGTGTACTCAACAAAGGTACATTTTAAATACCGAATTAAATACATTATTCTAACTTCCTTAGTTTAATAACTTGCTTAGAAGTAGAATCATGAAGTATAGAATGCATGCTTTACCACTTAATGTTCAAATGTCCAATCAATAGTAGCCTCAATCTTCCAGCTCTAGCCTACGGATAAAAACTATCAAGTATTGTCATATCCAATCCGATCGTCGTATCCGGAAGATGGTATGATTTCAACATAAAATGAAAGCCAAAGTATTTTGAAAGTCGACTTCAATGTCAATTAGAGATCCATGAATACAATTACCCAGCGTCATTCATACCATTGCATTTTACAAATGGTTTAGAAAAATATCGCTCGATATCATGTTGCTCCTTACCATTCCAAGTGACACGTAACTGGGTAGAAGTGATAACTTTGAAGAGATGTGGACAAGGTCCCTGTCTCCTCGATTATCGTTTTTGCTCCTTATCGTTAATTTATGTTGATTTTCCGTGTAGTGTAAGTTGGATTAAGATTTGTTTACTGGATTTGTGGTGTAAGAGCACTTCCTTGGGAAGGGATGACTGTACCCTGTCGATGTGACCTTGATATTTTGATCTATTTCGCAGTACCGCTGACGATTAATACACAGATTAATTGTTCCGTTAAGGTCAAGCACTCTGAGCGAGTATTCCTCCTTTGATTCTCACTTGACAACTCAATTACTTCGATTAACGAGAACTTTCCTTCTTCCTTGGCCTTCCTCCCATGCGAGATCTCGAGAGAAGAGGTTTTGCATTTAGGAGCCCTACGTCACCTAACCCCTCTTTTCTGCGCATGCGCATTCCGAATAAAATTCCAACTTTCTCTTCTGCGCTTTCCCTTCTCACATTTCCACGGCTTTCTCCAACATCACTTTCACTTCCTGGAAGGCTTTCAATTGATGCGTTATCCCTATCATTCTCAAGGTCTTCTAACGAGGTCGATTTACTGTTACCATGCAATATTTCAACTTTTATGTCATTGAACGCCTCACTCCTATTGCTTAAGCTGCTTATGCTTAGGCTAGCAACTAAAGTTATGCCTCAAATAATTTATTAAAATTACTTCAATAATTTGGAGAACGATCAATTGAATGCTTCATTTTTAAAATTGAAAATATGGGGTTCAATTAGTTTTTGAAACATTTTCTAAAAAATCATTCAAAAAATTAACTGGAAAAGGGAAATGTTTGACGGTGCAAATAATGTCACTGGAAAAGGTTTCTGTTTTTGACGAGTCTTTCCTATTAAAATGATGATTTTCAAGTAATAATTTATACAGGATTTTTTTTTAAATATGTGAATGAGTTCATGTTAGTATAAAAAATAATTTGAAAGCATAATTTATAATTAAATTAATAATTTTTTATATTAAATCAATTATGTATTTAATTTATTTTAATTGGTTGTGTAGGATCTTATGTTAACTGAATTGAACTTAGAATTTACTTGGCATGAACTTTGACCTCTTTTTCCAATCGTTCGCCCAAGTGTTGGACATCTTTGGAATCGTTGGCATGGTCATGGTGTTCCTGGCAGCAATTGATGTTCCTCTGCGACTTGGCATTGACATTGAGGTTGAAAACGTCGGGGCGACTGTAGTGACCGGCGACGTCCAAGTCCAGTTTCCCGCGGATGCAGTCGTCGAGATCCAAATCAGCGTAGAGAATCGCTTCTTCGTCGTATACTGGACCAGCGAGGTACTTCCCAAGCGGCGAAACAATGCAGCTTCCGCCGTGGCTAATGATAAAGTTTCCTTCCTTGTCACTGCCGTCAGTCAGTTTCTCGAATCCAGCATCCAGGAATCCTGGAGGAAAGTCAGACTTCCGGTTGAACTGGTTGCAGCTCAGAACGAAGCAGCGTCCTTCCAGCGCGATGTGCCGCACCGTGGCGTTCCACTCTTCAGTTCCGTCGGCATTTGGAGCACAGTAGATCTGGATTCCTAGACAGAAAAATTTTGATAAATTTTTCATAAATTTTTCCAAATTAAATATTTTATCAAAATTTTATTTTGATTATATTTTTGCTGAATTTTATGCTAAACTAATTCCAAGCGATTACCTTTCTGGTACATGTTCATGCGCATCAGCGGCATATAGTTTTCCCAGCAGATGACGCTTCCGAGTTTTCCAATAGGTGTATCGTAAACAGGCATCGTGGATCCGTCACCCCGCCCCCAGACCATTCGCTCATAAAATGTTGGAACTAGTTTCCGGTGCTTGCCCAGAAATACACCGTGGTCATCAAAATGGACGACGCAGCAGTACAGCGTTCCAAGTTCCCGCTCGATGACGCCGACGACGAGGTAGACATGATTGGCCTTGGCAATGGCCGACAGGCGATCGACAATTGGCCCGGGAATTTCAATTGAGGATTCCCAATACTTCCGATACTTTTCACGTCCCACCTAGTATCAAAACCAAATCACTGAGAAACAGCGCCCAATTACAATTTCAATGCCCAAAATCAGCGTTTACCTCAGCTCCACCCCCGTAGTACTCATTTCCAGCTCCAAAAAACGACCCTCTCGGATAGGCCGAGAGAAACGCTTCTGGAAACATGACGAGTTTGGCTTCCTTTCCAGCGGCGACCTTCGTAAGCGTCTCCAACTTGGTCATGCATGCCTCGAGGTCAAAGGCCACGGAGCCTGTCTGCACTACTGCAACGCGGAGGCTGTTGTTCGGAGTGGACGTCTTGGCTGACATGGTGTGTCACGAACGATTTATTTGACAATTGTTGACACTGTTGCTCCTCTGCGATGAAATGTAAATTGATACAAGAATACTGGATTATTTATAGGGCTTTCCAAAGGAGTGTCCCACTTGAAAATGGTACGACCCAGGCAGCAGTGTTAATTCGTTTTAAAAATTATCAGCATTTTTTATTGCTCCTGACCCTTGACATTTGAGCAAACAAGTGGAGTTAGCTGATAAAATATGTGATGTCATTCAGTTACATTGTTAACACGATGAAGTTCTTAAGTTCTTATTATAGCTATGTTAATTAGCTCATGATTTATTCTAAACAAAAATCTAAAAGTAAGGCCAATGTCCTATACTCCTAATGAAACGCTCCATGCAAATACATTTAGTCGAAATTTTTAATTGCTCAACTAAAACATGCTAAAACTTAATGCAACAAAAAGAACTTAAAAACTTTTGCAACATCTTTCTCAACATAATGATTCATTAGGAGGCTGAAGCGATTTTGCAGACAATTTTCTAAAAAAAAAACAAATTGCAAAACATTATGAAAATTAATCTAATATGTAATTTGACAATTTTTTTGTTAATGAACTTTTGCATAAATTGCGTCCTTTGATGTTTGAATTGTGTTTGCTTTTTTCTCAATAAATCAATATTAGAAAAAGAGAAAGCCTTTCTCCAAAACAAATACGCAGCTTATTCCAGGTTAAGCTTAATAGGCGAACGATAGAAGCTGAGTAAAATTGTTAAATGGTCATTAACGTTCGGTTTATATTCAATTAATCGTCATTTTTGCTAATTAGAACATGTAAATGCAGGTGATTAATTAAAGTAAGGACAGGAGAAAGTTATGATGGGGAAAGTGCCGTATGCAGCCGGCAAAGGGCGGGCGGCCACCGGCCACCCACTTTCTTCGGCCCCTCAACATCACTTCACTTCAACTCAACACCTTCCTCTCTTCACTTCATCTCATCGTTTCATCAATTAATTGAGTAAGTTAATCATCATTTTAATGGGTAATCGATTAATATTGGTTTTGATAACATACCCTTGTAACATAACTGATCTATTGGGTAAGGGTCATGGTGTTAATTAGCTTGTAAAACAAGTCATGATCATGAAGTCTGATTACAATGATTTTTCACTCATTCTAAATTTCTCGATTGACTATTTAAAGGCCCTTGGTCACCGGTGATTTCATTTACGATCGATCAATAACTGAGCGGAGTTGGATGGTCACTGATTTGGACAAGCACCACATGTGCTACGGAACATAATTAGCAAATTCGATCTTTGTGCGACAGGAGTTTGATGCAAGAAGCGGCAGGCAGGCGAGAGGCGACCGACCGTGACTTATAGTCGGTACACGGTGAGTCTAACGCTGATTCTCAATTTTGTCAACCATGTTTAATGTTAATAGGGTAAAGATAAGTACAGCAAATTAGTTACAACATAAGCCTTGCGTGGGGAATAGGGATATCGACCGCTTGTTTACTGAACTTTGTAATGTATAAATGCAATTTTGACAGGTTTTAAAATGTGGATAATGAACTCAGCTACTTGAGTTTATAAACAAGTACATTAGTGATCAGTAATCACCTACTTCAAAAGTTAGACTGGATTATGAATCTATTAGGGCTTGGCTGAAGCAATTTCGTAAAATAATTACTAATTTATTTGTTTTGAGCTTTAATTTAATTTTAGTTTTTACTTAATGTTTGTAATTTTTATTTTCAACTTAACAGCTAAAGCAGATTAAAATTAAAGCAAGAAGTACCTATACCTTTTTTTTATTCCGAAAATATTGCATTAGCTATACTACTCCCTGCATTCTCAATATGCTTTTTTTTTTGCTTTCAATTGTTTAGATGGTTTAGAATATGCAAAATTGTTTCGTGACGAGTGGCAATTGGCGCCGGATGAATTGTTAGAATCGGTTGAATCCAGTTTAACTGCTCCATTAAAGTCCAAACTTGTCCTCAGCGACGTAGGGACAACATTCCATCGTTTTTTTTTGTCGAGGGTGGAGATCATGTTGCCATTTAAAACTTTTCGAACGAATGTAATATATGAGATCGTTTATACTGATTTGAAGGTTGGAACTTGGACTGACCCAAGGGTATTTTAAAGGCCTAGAAGACAACAATAGGAAGACGATCACACCAAGTCGTGCTGATTGACAGTTGAGTGATTATGGGAGGAAGAGGAAGGTCATCTTACAAGACCAAGTCAGCCGAAGAATTCTGTCACCAGTCCCCACTTCATTCACATTATTATCACGTCCCCATTGTCGTTGGGAAGCTTGATTTGAAGTATAAAAAAGGAACTCAAGACGAGTCTTAAGACTAATTGGGGATTCGACAACTGATCCACATCATCGAGTGAACCTCCTTCAGTTGACTCAAGACTTTCAAGACTCGGACTTGGTTCTTCTATTTCAGTGCCTACCCCTTTGCCGTCTATTTGTCATATAGCCTTAATTCGGAGATGAGAGACTCGAGGCTCACCGCAACTTAGATAAATTATCGAGTCGACGCGAGATATTGCACTGAGTCAAGCCACTCAAGGAAATATACTCACACATACCAACAACAAATTAAGAGGCTCATTAAGTTGACTAACTATGCATGAGTGATTTCCCTTGTTCTTCGTTATCTTACACTTCATTGGATTTCGGAACTTCTTCGGCCACAACCACGAGACTTATTTTCGTGTCCTACAATTTGTGTACCAGTGCGGCACAACTCATCGTTTAGTTCGGTTCCAATTGTGTTCAATATCTAATCCTTCAACGCACTCACGACCCGACCCACCGTTTGGGTACTGATTGCTTCCACAGTATTGTCTTGCCAAACTAATTTGGTTAATTACTTTCTCGCTTCAAAATGGTGAAAGAGAAGCCCAATTCTACTCGGATATACGATGACGAAGGTTTTAGAAAGAGAGCTGCCTGCCTCTGTGTAAAGAACGAATCCGAATCAGAAGTAAGTTTATTAAAGATTTTTATGAAAACTGAAAAATTAAATTTCGTTTAGCCTTGACTTAAGACAAACTCCTTGAAGTTTAATGTAACTGCATCGGCTGAACACGTGAAGACTCTGTGATAGTTGAAAAATTGTGTTTGCCTGCATGAATAAGTCAGCATATCAATGTTTAATTTATATTTTTGAAGGTCCTTTTGGTATCATCCTCGAGACACAAAGACCAATGGATTGTACCAGGGGGTGGAGTAGAACCGGAAGAGACTACATCAGTGGCAGCCGTCCGAGAAGTCATCGAGGAGGCTGGCGTGATGGGGAAAATTGACCGATGTCTCGGTGTATTCGAGGTCAGCGGGGTAACCTAAAATCCACCTTCAAACTAACTGGTGTCAATGTCTAAAAATGAATGATTTGGCTTCGTAGAACAACGAAAGGAGACACAGGACTGCTGTTTACGTTCTGATCGTTACCGAAGAATTACCGGAATGGGAAGATGCTCGGGATATTGGTAATTTCGATAGCTAAAATTCGCGCATTAATTCTAAACTAAATAATCAACTACTAACAGGTCGTAAACGGAAATGGTTCCCTATCGATGAAGCCCTGGAACTCCTGGCTGCAAATAAGCCAGTCCACCTGACTTACCTACAGCATTTAAGACGGCAGAAAAATTGTTCAGAAGAGACAATTATTGTGAGCATGAGATCCACCCATTACTGTGGTCAATTTTTTTTCATCTGAAATCATTATTATAATACGTTTCTAACTTTAATTTTAGGTTGACGAAAATTCCACAACGCCTAATGAAGCAAACGGCACCTTGTCAGAACCATCCGCATCAGATTTGAGCTCTAAAACAACGTAGCCTCGTGGACTTATTGGCTTTTTCAGCTCGCTACATGGAACAAAGCCAATTAGCTTCTTTGATTATATAAGAACTTTCAATATAAATAATACTTCATGCTAACCTTAACCTAAACCGTAGATATAATAATCAGTTGTCTGCTGAAACGCCCTTTGCGGCAACGCTTGGCCAACTCAACTAAAGCCCTCATTCCTTTCTACGATCGTAATTATATTTAGCCAAAATTTTAACTGTATTTCGGTAGTTACGCCAAAAAAGGCTTGAATTTAAAACAGTTTGAAAAGATAAACGCAACAACATTTCTGAGAGCCTCGGCAATCCAGAATCTCCCGTCCTATTTTTCTGTATTCAACAGACTCGTCTTCCAGGTGAATTAATTTTTGTTTTAATTTTTTTTTAACAAAATATTGAAGTCCTCTGGACAAAAACTGAAACGCATTGAGTCATTTATGCTAATTGGTAAAGATATTACGCTGATTTTGTTAGTAGAAAAATTAAATTTCTTGATGAATTCGAGTTTCGAACAATTTCACAAATTGTGGTTGAACGTCGTAGATATTCGGGAATTCTACGCAACGCTAACTTTTTGTATCGTTGAAATGTCACTGCGTTAATTTCGGAAGATGAAATAACGATTGGTACGGATTTACTGTAGGAAACTTGGCGTAGAGTAGGTCACGCGTCTAATTATGCAATGAACTTTTGACCTCTAATTTCCCACAATCTCTTGCATATCAAGTAACATTGTTGCTTCACTTTTTAGTTTTTCAATAACGAAAAATGCTAGTGTCCCGCAAGTATTGTCAAGTATTTTCAAACTAAAATGCTATTTGTGCTTTTCGATTTAATGTTCTCAACGATATTGCATGGTCAAATACCCAAGAATTGAATTAAAAAAAAAGTATGCAGAACCAACTCTCAACACAACTAGCCAGTAGCTACTGCTGAATGCTTTCACTATGAACTGACTTTTCAACATTTCAAAAACAACCAAAATGATGAAAAAAAAATCGATTATCAAACAACTAGCCAGTAGCCACTGCTGAACGCTTTCGACATGAACTATGAACTGACTTCTCAAAATTTCTAACCAACTTTACAAAATTGTTACTTGAAAACTTTCCGTAATGCTCAAAAATGCTCAAACTCAAATTGACCTTTGACCTCGTTGGCAATAAAAGAGTGAAGACTACGACGTGTTGCAAAGGTTTCGTTGCGAGTTTCATTTTTTATTTGCGTCAATTACTGTTTCAGTTTAAAATAACCGGAGAATCAAAATTAAAATTACACTCTGTGACTGGTTGGAAATTGAAGAAGGGTCTACCAGTACAAGCCGTAACCTCCCCATCTGTGGTGGTAAGGAAGACCGTAGCCGTAACCACCGACACCGAGACCGTAGCCACCGAAACCGTATCCTGGAGCAGCGATTCCTCCAGCCCACACTCCGGGCAGCGGAACTCCGACTCCGAAGAGGAGCGTGTCAGCCGTGTCCAAGTCGCCAGTGGTCGTCTTTGGGTTGTTGGCAGCATCCAGCGTTGGTGTGTTGGGCGTGAGACCGGTGGCATCGCCCTTGGTGGGAACTTCCGGTTCAGCGACCTTGGCTTCCTCCGACGGAGACAGCGGAGCTACGACCGGAACCGAGAGACCAGTGCCAACCAGGCAGAGAACCACGAGAGTAAAGAAGAGCTGAAATAACAAGGAAACGAATTAGCGATCTGAAGTGAGGTCACCGAGGTCAACAGCGATTTGGACGCTTGCGAGCATTATAATTAGAAATGTTTTGCGGTTATTGTGAAACTTACCGTAGATGATTCCATTTTAGAGAGTTTTGGACTTCGGCGAATAGCGTAAAGCAGGAAGTTGTAGAGAATGCTCAGCGTCAAGGTCGTCTAAGAAGCGATGAAAAGCGTTCCTGTCGCGGTGTCCTTCTGCGTGGATCTGAAGGCCTCTCGGCTCAGGACTCCCTTTTTATAGGGGCCCGGAGCTGCTGGAAACCTCGGCCAACGGTCAGTGCCACGGTTTTTTTGTGTCACTAACTTTGACAAATGCAAATTAACTGTTTTTAACAAACAGGCAACGGTGCTTCTGGGAGCAGTGGACAAAGCCACACGTGTCAGATAGGCATAACTTTTCCAGAAAACAACTCCAGCAACACAAATCTTCCTCCAGCATTTTGCACAGAAATTGATAATCTTGCTATTTTATTTTTTCAATTACTTTTGCAAATGTAAACTGAACATTGACCATGACCTTGTAAAGGATAAATTACAGTGGCTTGATTTCACTGTGCACCGTTGCGGCGTTGAACGACGAATCCAATATGGTCTTCACCTAATCCAAAAGCAAAAGGTCAATGACAGCCTTTCATTAAAATGTGGTTCATTGGGTCAAAGGTCACGTGGTGCCATGCTGATGTCGAATTTTTGGCTAGTGATGCAAAGGAACTGAATTTCGTTGAGCGGGTTCAATTCCCGGACAATCGAGCTGCAGCGCTTCTCCAGCGCCATCAGACCATCGACGAAAAGCGTCGTGGCCGTGCTGTCCATCGTCGTGTTCATGGGAATTCCTAGAAACGATTGCAATTCCAGCCGAATTGTTTAAACTGTCAAGTTAATTGTTCGTTACGCCTAACCATCCCGATTGCATACAATAACACCATCGACATTCTTGTGCGTAGCGATTCGCTCCACCGTTTTTTCAGCGTCGGTCACAATCTACAACCAGTGTAGAACAAAAATCAGTTTCATGTCACTGAACGTTGGTCAGTTAGGGTCATCGCCACGAGATTTTACCATTCCGCCCTTCTTAGCTTGCTTTGGAGGAGGCATCGTTGTCAATCGCTGAAATTGTCGCTTGTACTGCTAAATGTCTGTCAAGGAACGAGTTGGCGAAGCGCAGCAGCAGCAGCGTATCGATGCGATAACTTATCATAAAGAATCATCTGCTGCAAAAATTTAATTTGTTTGATAAGTTGGCAAGTTTGAACATCTTTAAAAACATCATGGTTGATTACACAACGTAATCCGTAAAACGTCGAACGTATACATAGGTTTGATGCAATCGATTGTTTACGTTCATACGTTTTAGGCTCTAATTTATTGTTATTGAATAATGAAGGACTAATTACATTCCAAATTATCAAATTAACTTAACACATATTCATCCGCATAAGGGTTAAAAACGGCGTCTTTTTACTAAACCTTGTTTTGAATATCAGCTGTTATCAAAATTTGGGGAATAAACAAGGTCAATTCGATATTTTCAATTAATTTAAGAACCGATAATTGATTGTTCCAGAACGTCAATTCCGATCAATTAGTGTAGAAAATTGACGGCCTCTTAGTAATCTACAGGTAGGTGTTGTGTACCGTAATTAATCTAATTGAAATTGAATTGTAAATTGAAGTGGCTTTTAAAGATGAGTTCGAGTTCGAAGAGCGCTGCAGAGGCTATTGGGAAATTCGTCACTGAAATTGATTCATCTATCATTTTGATCAAGTTTAAGCAAATCGTTGACCTGATTTCGGGCTCTATTAATGTCGCAAAGGAAAAATTAAACGTGATCGATGCGTATGTTTAATTGTAAAAATAGCATTTGATTGTGCAGTTGTCACTAATAGTGACAACTGCACAAAATAGTGACTCACTATTTTGTTGGTTACATTCAATCAGTGCAATTTTACGTTTAGAATTGGAGACGCTGCTGATTTCATTCCTGGAATTCACGAAGAATACAAGCAAGACCTACAGAGAGTAATTTTCGAAAGCTACGAAGAAGAAGTGCAACAAGGTGTATCGCTTCTGTAAGCAAGTTGATGAATTATGCTAATTAGGTTAGATTGATAACGAATTGCACGTTGACTTCAAGTATTGATTTACAGTGACGAAGTTGAAATCGTCATTACCAAGCTTCAGACTATTTCGGAAACGTTTAGTCAAAGGCTGTTTGAAGCATTTCGAACGCAGAACGTTTTGGTTGTGAGCAACCGAGAACTAACTGCTTGTCACGAAGACTGCAGAAGGATTCTGATCTTCCTCAAATTGAAGTATGCCTACGACAAAAATGTCATTAATTATTCATTGAATCTTTCAATCAGGTTGTAATACTGCTTTAGGTCCAATATTCTTAGACATTATTTGAACACGCCCTATAAAGATCAGCGCAGCAGTGTAGCGTCCGCTTTGTCCAATTTGATGCCATACGAAGAGACTGCACTAGAACTAATTGTTCGTCTTAGAATCATTAAATTAACTTCAGCTTAAAATTGACGATAATTAAATTAAATCTAAACAATTCAAATGCCGAGCCGCCGTGTTACTGTCTTTGAGAATGGATCTGCCACAAACGGGAAGGTCATTGGGGTCAGTTGCAAAAATATTGAAGAACTGCTAGTGGAAATTGGAAAATCTTTCAAGGCTTCGGGATTTAAACGATTATTTACAACTAATGGCGGAGAGATATTTGAAACTGAATTGTTACGGTAATGTTCAACTCCCGCAGAGTGAAATTAATTGAATCACATTGATTGACATGATTTTTTCCCCAGAGATGATGAAAGCGTTTACGTGTCAAAGGGCGAGGATTTTATCGTTCCTGGAGATTTCCAGCGTCACAGCGATTGGGTAAAACTCAACGTTGGTGGACGGATTTTGTATACTTCAAGGACCACTTTATTAATCCGAGAACCAGAGTCAATGCTCGCTAAAATGTTTAGTACAAGCTCAAACTTCAAGCCGGGTGTGATTGACTCCGATGGAGCGATTCTTATCGACCGTGATCCAGCATACTTCGAACCGATACTCAACTACTTGCGAACCGGAAACTTAATTTTGAATCCTGGAATTAATCCTAGAGGTGAATGTCATTTTCAATCGCATTCTTGCTCTTTAGTAAAAATTTCCCATGTTCCCTAGGTGTGCTCGAGGAAGCTCAATTCTTCGGTATCTTGCACTGCATTGACATTTTAGAGGAAATGCTCATACCGCAAGACGCAGAAGCTCCGTTAACAAGACGAGAAGTCGTCAATGTTTTGATGGGAACAGCAAACACGTCCGTACTGAGGTTTCAGGGCGTTAATTTGAACGGAGCTGATCTATCACACTTGGATTTACGTAACATCAACTTCAAGTTAGCGAAATTAGAAAAAGCGTTGATCAAAATTTATGAAATTTTAACATTTGTGAAAATTTAGATTTGCCAAGCTTCGCTTCGCCAAGCTCTCATTTGCAAATCTATCATTCTGTAATTTCGAGCGTGCAGATATGACTGGAGTTGAGATGAATTCTGCAACGTTGAGCGGAGTCAGAATGACAAATGCTATCATGGAAGGAGCCAACTGCACAAATTGCAATTTCCAGGTTATTATTTCGCTTACTAATAATAACTGCATAAGATCGTAAATTAATAAAGGTTTATGAATGTTTCCAGGATCCTAAGAACAGTCAACATGCAAATATGGAGGGCGTGAATCTGCGAAACGCTCAGTTGGAGGATTCCGATTTAACCGGAGCTAATCTTCGTGTTGCCAATTTAAAAAATGCTAATTTGAAGGCAACTATACTTCGCGGAGCAATTTTAGCAGGTAAATTTATGGGTAGAGAAGCAGTTGACCTGATTTGTTATCGTTTTAATAGTTTCCGAAACTCAAAACTAGCATTTTCAGAATGGCTGTTTTACATAAATAGGATTTTGACTATTGATGGTTTTTGATTTTTCAAAAGGTGCCGATCTAGAAAACGCTGATTTCACCGGGAGTGATCTACACGAAGCAAATTTGCGCGGAGCCAACTTGAAGAACGCTGCGTTGGAGCTAATGATAAATCCACTTCATATGTCGCAAGCAATACGATAAAAATGCGTTTAAAATTGGGATTCACAAGTTTACCAATTAAAACTAACTTCTGAAGCTGAATTTTTTTTTTCAAAATCGACTTTAGATGATTTAGATTAGTCTGTTTTGGCAATTGGCACTGCATCATGGATCCGTCTACTTAGCTTCGTGTTTTGTTAATTAACTCTTGATTATTTTTAAAACTAATAATTTTCTCGGTAAGGGTTGAATAGAGCTTCTTGTTCAAAAAATAGAATTTTACCTGGCCCTTTGCATGCTTTTTCGGACATTCGAAGGGCCTCGAAATTCTAGGAAAGACCCTTCGAGCCTCATTGCATGAATTGGGCCTTTTGATTTCTTCGTAATTGGAATTATTCTATTTTCATCGGTCATGTACTTTGCAGAGTTAACAATTTTGTCTGCAATGAACCCGTCCGTACCTTCCAATGCTGATGAATTTCAAATAAAATCTGTTACTTCTGTTAGTTTTCAATTGAGCACGAATGAAATGCAAAAATAAAAGTGTCATAACACGGTAGCTGATGCTTTGCCAATGGTTAACATGCTAATTAGCAGTCGTTGGAAGATGGAACAAGTTGCCTCGCCGTTCTAAGGGATCCATTCCAGGAAATCCCAGGGCACCGCATCTCACGGACGATATTCCGCCCACAACGGTAATCCTTAAGAAGACGCTCAAATGTGTAAACGTTTGAACAAACGGTGACAGTAAAAGGAGGAGACCGAAATAGGTCTTCCCTAACATGTAGTAGTACCCCCAAGTAACACGCAGATCTCGCCCAAAAAATTAAACGCGATATAACTATCCCAAATAAGAACTTTTGTACCAAAAGTAGCGGCCGAATTACATAAACGCGCCAATTACAATTTTTTTAAATTTCACGTCTTGGATTTTCCTTATGGAAGAATTACACGTAAATTGCAAAGAGGGTACCCTTCTCATTTTTCTTTTCATGCATTGAGAACACTTGTGATAGTTTTGTATCACCTCTTACTCTGTAATTTATTTTATGTATATTTTTCTGCAATGCACAATGTCCCTTGTGCAATGCACAATTTCTTGAGGTTGGATTTGGATAGGATAATGATTTATTTGTCTAATGCATCCGCTCCCAGGTTAACAAAATTTTAGTCAAATTTTTTGGTGCAGATGAGCTAAATTTTGATCCAAATGAACCAAATAATCCAAATAAAGTGAACTTGTGCATTGCAAAAGAGAACTTGTGCACTGCACAAGAGAAATTGTGCATTGCACAAGAGAAATTGTGCATTGCACAAGAGAAATTGTGCATTGCATAAGAGAAATTGTGCATTGCACAAGGGACATTGTGCATTGCAGAAAAAATACATATAATACATTACAGAGTAAGAGGTAATACAAAACTATCGTAAGTGTTCTCAATGCATGAATAGAAAAATGAGAAGGGTAACCTCTTTGCAATTTACATGTAATTCTTCCATAAGGAAAATCCAAGATTTGAAATTTAAAAAAATTGTAATTGGCGCGTTTATGTAATTCGGCCGCTACTTTTGGTACAAAAGTTCTTATATGGGTTTGTTATATCGCGTTTAATTTTTTGGGCGAGATCTGCGTGTTACTTGGGGGTACTACTACATGTAAGGGTATAAGAAGTAAAGCGTCAGTAGACATTTTACACAGTCCGACAAAACATTTAGCACAACTAATCCTCTGTAAAAAATTTAAGTACAGTTCAATATGGAACTTCATTTCCACGGAAAGTATCAGATTCGTACTGGGAATTGGAACGCTGGAGGCTGGACCAATCCAATCGGCTCTAATCTCGTTCTGAAGGTCAAGGAGAGAATCGACGCCTCCTCAGGACATCCTGTCAAAGTGAATTACCTCAGCGTCCGTATTATTCGACCAGGTAAGCAAAGCGTTAGTTGTGCCAAATAGCGCTGCAACTTCCATAATTGACATATTTTTTTTTTCATGATTTGCTACAACCCCCTGCAGGCGGTGGCCTATGGGGCATAATTGACATATGCAAGACATAATTTAATTGAGTTGGCTAATTTCAGGGAAAGCAGGGGAAGCTTATTCGTTTACGCTGGAAAAAGGTGCTACAACTTCAAGCGCACGGGCCTTTGAGGAAGAGCTGACGTCTAAGAAAACTGGCGAAAAATACTTGATGATAAAGTATCAATTCCTTTTGGATTCCCCTACTGATCAGGCTCAGGCAGTGCTCGTTGCATTCGAACCAAAAAAATCACTAGGTAGATCCAGTCACAATACATTTAAAAAAACAGCATTTCAATTATAAAAAAAAAAAAAATCTTTTAATGATTCAGTGACAGAACTCTGGGACTTCTTCGAAGAGCAAGCTGATGCCCTGGTGACCGACAGAGTGGTAATTAAAATTATTCAATTCTCGAGCTATCAACGATGTAACTTTGGCATTACGTTGACCTCCACACTTTTCTAGGATTTTCGAATTAGTAGTAGACACACACGAGGATTCTGAAACGTGGCGATGTCTTTAGTCTAGTTTAGCTTTTAGCCATTTTTAAATTCTAAAAAAAAAGACGCTGAGTTCTAATTTACAAGAAAAAAAAATTATTTTACTTTTGAATAAAAATTGACTATAGGTTTGTTGAAATTTTGGTGCAAGGATGTGCTGGCATCTACTTCCAATTGATTTGAGCAATGGACGATGAATACAGAAGGGCTATAAGAAGTTTTGGTGTTGTGAATATTCAATTATCAATATTTATACTGTCGAATTATTAATTTAAGTTTAATTAGTTTCCCGTTAACCTAATTAAGCTAATATGTAAGAAAATTCCTTATTTGAAATGCCTCATTTGTTTAAAAAGTATAAAGCAAAATTTAAACTTGTTCAAAATGATTAAAGAAAATCCTCTTATTTTGTTTAAAAAGATAAATGAAATCTCGAAAATAAAGTTGAATTACATACATACATATGGCATTATGGCATTTGGCACTGGGCCGTCTAATCAGCTTCGTATTTTGTTAATTAACTCTTGATTAATTTTAACACTAATTGTTATTTTTAATTTGCGAAAATTTCAAACAGTTTGATTTCAAACGAGAAGTAGGAACAGTTTAACAAATTATTTCCTTTTGAATAAACGGTGTCACATCTGGTATTCCCAGTGTCTCCCAAAACTTCACTCTTTCAGTCAATGGGTTGTCGATCATTTTGACAGTATTGCCGAAGTACATTAATCGAAGCTCTCCTGTAGGCTTCTGAATTTCCCAATACTTTTCCTTGGTTCCATTGGATTCCGTATAATATGGCACACTATAAAATATTAGCGAATTTGGGAATACTTTTAGCATGGTTTTTTTTAAAGCAATTACCTTTTGCGAACAAAATTTCCAAGAAAGTTGAGAATTGTTTGGGACAATTTATAGTCAGGCGTATTCTTCACCATTCCATCGTAATATGTAGATGCATTTAGGTAATAGAAGACATCCTCTCCGTGTCCGACTCCTGGAATTTAATTATTTAAATATTAAATATTTCATTTTAAATTAACTTAAATATTTTATGTTTTGTACCCCATTCTGGTTCTATTGCTCCAACCAATCTTCCAAGGTTCGTTCTGCCCTTAAAATCGAAGAAGTAGGAATAAGTTGGTGCAATTTGACGGTGGGCCTTAATGGCAGTGACTTGAGCGTTTGAGAAGTAGCGATCCGTCAGAATCTTTGGAAACGGAAAATAATTGGAAATCAATTGGAAATTGAACCAGTTTCAATTTTTTACCTGCGCAATTTTGGGTTCCGGAACAGTAATCGGTGACTCGGAACCGAAGTAAAAGTTCCGGATTTTTGTACTGATGTCATCCAGTGACGAAGCGTTGACTACGTGTCCGTAATCGTAGGCAGCGGCTTGGTACTCCGAAAAATGGCTACGGAAGTACTTCATTCGCACAAAGAAGTTCAGTACTAATCAATCAAGCATTTAATATAATCAATGATTATAGTATTTTGATCATCGACCTAGTAAAAATAATACTGCGCTTGTTTTCTGACGCGTACAATAAACCAAAAGGTAGCCTTCTCCGGAGGTAAGACCGCTGATCCATGGTTTCCTGGCTACGTCACCTCTGACATAGTGATTGGCCACAGTGTCATTGAGAAATGCATCTGGATGGTTCACTTCCACCGTTGGGGCAAAGAGCACTGTTCGAAGCGATTAATTTTATTGGAAATCAATTTCAACTGAATCAATTGAAATTTTGTACGGTAGATTTGTAACTTTACTGATCACTTACCCGGCGGAAATAGGAACCACCTCTGTAATAAACAAAATTTTGATATAAATTTGAATTATCGTCAATTTTTTGTATTAGAAGCGGAAGCGCAAGTGTAGCTTATTACGAATATTCGCGTTGTATATGCCACGAGAAACGCTGGATTTTGGCGGCGGAAGCAGTCGACGAGAGCTTGGGTGCCCTGTGTCGTCCTTGGACACTTGGCCACATCTGCAAGGCGATTGGTCCAGTACTTGGCTTGACATGGCGTCTGAACTCCCCAGTTATGGAAGCCTGACGAGCTGAGGGAAACGGCCGACCGGAAGTACTCTCGACTCCTGTGTGACAGCATGTGGAGGTGTGCACTGACACCTCCAGCACCTGAAATGCTGCAAGTATTAGTAAATTTGGAGTACTGGCAGTATGAATTTCTTACTTTGGCCCAATAGGGTCACTTTGTCCGGGTCGCCTCCAAAGTTGGCTATATTCTCGTGAATCCATTTTAAAGCTAGTACTTGATCCTTTAAACCATAATTTCCAGGACTCGCTTCATCTCCAGTGCTCATGAATCCTGGAAATCCATGAGCGCTCAAAATTGAAAATTTTACAAAAATCGTATTAGTTGACATTTAACTAGTTTTTACCGTATACGCCAAGTCGATAGTTGACTGTGACAAGAATTATATTGCGATCTGTGATGTACGCTGGACCGTACTCGTGTCCAGCGCCAAAGGCAAAGGAGCCACCGTGGAACCAAACGACCACTGGAATCCTGGTCAACGGTTTCATATCCTTTTGTGGATCTGGAATCTGGCACGCATGCGTCATTATTAAAAAGCGTTTCTTAACAAACTATTTTTTTAAAATTTCCAAACGTTTTATCCGCTATAGCTTAATCAAATTTAAAAAAAAAAACGCTTTTTAATTCCTTACATTTGGAGAATAAATATTTAGAAAAAGGCAGTCTTCCCTTCCAATCACTTGGAAAACGTGGCCTGGATGAAATTGAATACAGCGTGGGCCGGGCTTGAACGCTGGACGAATGCCTGTCCACGATGCCGCTGGCAAGGGAGGCTAAAATCAATCAAATCGTTTTCAAAAACTGAACATTTATGTGTTGTTGTCTTTTAAAAATTCTACACGAAATCTTAAGTTTCCAGTCGGCGACTGTCCGTAACGTATTCCCTCGAAGGCGTGGATCCGATTTCCCTGGATGGTGGCCATTGAGTAGCCGCGCAGGCCTCCGGACGACGTGAAAACAACCGGATACTCATTTCTAAGGGTATCCCTTGAAGGGCCAGTAAAGTATTTCGATTTAATGGACACTTGCGGTGGGTCAAAGTTGACTTCACAGGGAACAATGGCACAGAGGAGTGTCACAGCAAAAACGCTACCTACGACCATTTTCAACGTAAACAGCACATACTGCTCAACGAAGATTGGACTTAAGAAGTTGGGATTTGCATTTTGTTTTTGACAATTTGGCAGGAAAAAATACTGGTATCCATTCAATCCATCGTTTACTTTTTTTCTTTCGTGACTTCCCTAAATGAAATCCAGTTTTTGCTCTTCCAATGAATTTTTACGATCATAAGATGTCCAAATTCATGGCCAAAAATTCTGCTTAGCATGACAAGCATATTCCCAGTTAGTCAAGTGGGCAGGGAAACTTGTTACTGTCACTTTTTTTTTCATCGTCTACTTGGAAGGAAGTATTAATACTTGATTTCATTTCATGGAAAAAATATTTAGAAAAAAAAAAAAACAGCTTAAAAAACAAAAAGTTAAGGGTGGTGGGAAGAACTGTACAGGAACTGTTCAAACGAGTTTGCTGGACGGAACGATATGAATACGTGCTAATGATCTTCATTAACTAATTAAGTTAATGGAAAGTAATTAAAAGTTTCCAGTAGCTAACTGAACGTGGGAAGTTTTTTTAATTCGTCAGAATTATTGGTTCAATGTGATTATATCCAATGAAAAACATCCTATGCATTAATATCTTATGCAAAATCTCTAATGAAAAATATCCCAAGTGAATTCCAATTCGCAATTTTTTTTTTTAAATCGGTCAACTTTAAAGAATTTTAGACGAATTAAAAATTGCCGTTTCTGCTCACTTACTGGCGAAATCTTTGAAAAATTTTTATCCATAGGATATTTTCACATTGGTTATTTTCACCAATTGGATATTTTCACTTTGGATATTATTTCATTGAATATAATCACTTGCTAACCGAATAATTATTTACCATTATGCATTAATAGTAACGACTCGATTCCGGAATTTTTTCCCAGTTAGGTAATAAGGGCCCTTTAAAACAATAACAGAAGTTGAAGGTTACCGTTGTGCAAGGGTCCGTGGATGCGGCTCAAGAACGTATCTCGAGTTCAATGATCAATGTTAAATCAGTGGCGTAATCTTGTCCACTTTTTGACGCAATGATCTCGTTTAGTCGACGAAGAGATCTTGGCATGATTGTGACATTCGAAGGGAGCAAGGTGATTCAGAAGAGACGCGATATGGGTCAAATGGATCTTTAGGGGCACTTTTTAAGGGCCCATGCACTTGAAGGAGTCACTTTTGTGGTCAAAGTCCACCATTTTGCAAGGCCCTTTGCATGATCATGCATTCGCTACCAAGTAACACTAAAATCGTAAATGATGCACTTAGGAGTGCGTCTCCCCAAATGCCGTTTTGACTCTTGGCGTCCTTCAGTTCGGTGCAGCTTTAAAAGAATTTGAAAGTATTTATTTGCGAGAGACTTAAGGGATCGATCAGTAGTTGGCATCTGAGATCAGGGCCCTTAACATGTCCTTTACCTTTCCAGACAAGTATGTGTGCACCTTAAGTGAGGACTTGCAAAAATTTGCCAAGAAGGAACTTCGCGAAGATGAGAAAACAAGGGAACAGGCCTTGGCGCAGATGCGGGATTGGATTGCCAAAACAGATTACATCCAAAATTGTCGCGTCGGTAAGGACCACTCTACCATTTTTTTTTTAAATTTTGGATTTTGAAAATTAAATATGTAATATTTAAGCATTTACACATTATTTTTAATTTAAATTAAGCTGATTGTAAACGATAATATTCTTGGCTTCAAATTTTTCAAATAATACTAAATATTTTGATTTTTTTTTATATTTTGATTTGATGATTATTATTTGATCCGACCTCCATACTTTTTAAATTTAAAATCGCACTCAATTTTAAATTTTAAGATTACATTCTAAATACTTTTTTTTATTATTTTTTTTTTTTTCAATTCGTCGTTTCAGATGCAAATTTTCTACTGCGTTTCCTCCGCGTGAAGAAATTCAGCGTCCCGATGGCGCAGGACACACTGCTGCGTTACATTTCCATGCGGCAGCAGCATCCTTATTGGTTCCACCAGACCACCATTCAGGACCCCATGATCCTTGACCTCATCAACCGGGGCGTTGCCTTTGCTCTTCCAAAACGTGACAAGGCAGGGCGACGCGTTATGTTTACGATTGGAGGTAATGTTGCGTAGGGTTTTGCAAGCCATGTACTTATCATGTAGCAGTGTCAATGTCATTGCGTCAAGAACCTACCAAACCACTTTCATCGTTGACGTTGTGTAATTACTACTGGCGCGGCACATGTCTTCAAAAATGCTTCTTCTTTGTACAAAAAAAAACGTATAATGTTACAAAAATGTACCCTTCCAAACGTAACGTCGCTTTTGAATAATTTTAGCCAAATTTAAACCAATTTTTTTAGACCCACGTTTCTCAATTTTGTTTAGAGAGTTTTTAATTTTTTTTTTAATTTTTTTTAAGGAAATATTGACCCGAATCGCCATACGGCAGAAGGCGTTTTGAAGGCAATTATGCTTACGTTCGAATCATTTCTCGAAGATGAAGAAGTTCAGATCCGCGGTTTTTCTCACGTTCTTGATGAAAGCGGTATCACGCTTTCGCACTTGGTGCTTTGGAATCCGACAGAAATAGCAAGGATTTTCAGTATTTGCGAACGAGCAATGCCAATGCGGCACAAGCGCCTCGATTTCGTTCGCCTTCCGCATCTTCTAAATTACGTTTACGAGCTCAGCGTTAGCTTCATGTCGGAAAAGATGCAGAGTCGGATACGGGTGAGCTAGTTTTAGGAAATCAAAAAAAATCGTTTTCTAATTGCGTTTTTTAAATTTCAGCCTCATAAAGACGCTTCTCACTTGTCGGATGGCGTTGACGTGAAAATTTTGCCTAAGGAATATGGCGGTGAAATGCCGCTCGCTGAAATGATCCAGCTTTTCAAGGAAGAAATCGCGTCACGAAATTCCCGTGTTTTGGCACTCGACCAAATGCATCTCGATTTGGAACTAATGAAGAAATCTTCGACAGCTTCCAAAAAAGTCAGCAGTGACATTATGGGCATGACAGGGAGTTTCAAAAAACTAGAAATTGATTAACCTAATTTTTATGTAGATGAAGTTTGTAGATTTTATTAACTTAACTTTAAGTAACCTAAAATTACCTTAAAATATTTAAGTTATAGCTAAAATACCTTAAAATATTCAATACAATTATACCTAAACTACCTTCAAACTTAATTAAAGTTAATCATAAATTATTCTTGTTTGATTTACAATTGAAAACAAAATTCGGGAATTTGGTCCATGTCAGTGTCCGTGATGGCTTCCTTGAAGTTGAAGCAGAGTTTGAGGTCTGAAGAACAAGCGATTTGTATTTGCGTGGGTTCGCCATACTTGTACAGCGTGTCGTCCCCTTGGATTTTGTATGAGAGGGTGTAGGGCGTGTCCTTGGCGATGCGTATTAGCTGTGGAAACTTTACGTAGAAAACGTCTTCGTCGAGGGTACACGTGACGAGCTCGTCCTTAACTTGACCGTAGACTTCGGTCATGTCAAAGTTCATGATTCGGAGGCCTACGCTGATTTCGACGTTGGGCTTGACCGAGCGATAGAATCCAACACTTACCATTTTAATGTCGTGGTCCACTTGAAACACAAAATTTTGCCACTTTCTGCCAAAATTAAAGCCATAGCCGCTGAGACGCTTGAAAATGTACGAGAAAATTTTACGAGAGCGTGCATTCGTATTGAATTGAATTTCAGCGTCAGAAGGCGCTTCGATTTTTGAGTCTTCGATTGGATTTAGTTGTGATCCGACTTCCGAACTGTGGGAAAATGAAAAAAAATCAAAGTAAAAAAAAATTGCTTGCAAAAATGCTGTTAAAAACTGCTTGCAAAAATACTGTTAAAAACTGCTTGCAAAAATGCTGGCAAAAATATTGGCAATTGAAATCCAATGCAACTTACCAAATTGAATCCTTCCGTTTCGTGATAGGCGTTGTTAGGAACTTGTAGACCTGCACTGTTTGCTCCAAGGGCAAAACGTTTTTGGAGACGACATGAAGCGTAAAATCTTCCAGCGACATGCAAGGGAAGCGAATCAGTGGGAAAATGTGTTCCAGAACGCTGGAAATGTTTTCCGCTTTATTTGAGTCCAGCTCCTTCCGCGTACACTCGAGTTGACCCCAGCGATACACCGCATTGAAAAGGTCAACTTCGTCAACGTTGAGGTCATCGTGGCTCAGAAAGTACTTGAGCTGCTCATAATTCAATTGCGAAAATTCTCCTAGTCGAACTAGGTGGCACGCTTTGGATAAAATGTAATTTTCTGTGTGCTTCACCAAATCTGCCTCTTCCACAAGGTACGCTGTTTGGTATATTTGAACAATGTTGCGCTCATTTGAGGACGTTCTTAAAAATTGAATGCACTTGGTGACAACGTGCGTGCAAATGTACTTTTTGGCCAACAGTAAAAGCTCCAGCGCCTCTTCCACGGTTTTCGGTTTTCCGTTGTAGAAACAGGAGACGAGGAGCTTGACAATCGCTGGATTGTCTTCGGGTAAGTGAATCTCGTCCTTAGTTCCAGCGCTCGGAGGAACGGCAACCGAAGGGTCATTGGCAGCGATTGGCGATGTTTCCGACTTGATAGGTGGCGCTGCCCAGCGAGAGCTCAGCATTGACTCAAACACTGGTGAATGAAGGATGAGGACCACTTTGTGACATGGAACGGCGATCGGTGAGCCAAGAGCGCTTCCTACCCAGAGCACCGTGTCCGTGTAAAGCTGGTTCTGGAAAACGTGAGCCCATTTCTCTTCCAGCGATTTGAGCTGAATTTGCCACGGATTTTCGAAGTTTTTGGTTCCAGCGGCAGGTACTATAATTTCGCCCATTTTAGTTCACAAAACTATTTATTTGAATAAGAACTCGATTTTTCAAAAAGAAAAAAGTGTGAATGAAAATTTTTCTTTTCAAGTTTAAACTGCGCTGGAATAACGCTGGAAAATAAACGAATATTCTTCTAGCTCAACTTTCCGTAAGAAAGTAACAGCTAAAACAACGGTTTTCATTTTATTAGACAAAAATGAAGGTTTTTTTTGTACTGTTTTGCTTTTTCAATTTTGGCGAGTAGAAAATTGGCAAAGGTTTCCATTTTTTTTTGTACCCGGCAGGTAAAGTGCTGTTCTAAAAATATCTTCTTCTGTTTCCTTCAAAACAGGCGTTCGTACAATTTATCTCACAAACAAGATCGTATTTCTAAGAAGCGCTCAAAGCGATGCTGCTCCTGCTGCCAAACCATAATTAACAATAACAACCTAATTTTTAGAAAAATTTGCGAAATGCTAAATTTAGCTCGTGGCACAAACCCATTTCATTTCAAAACATTTCAGGTTTTCGAAAAAATTTACCGCAAGCGACAATAAATTCTACGCAAAAGTGGCAAGGTGACCCATTTGGCAGCTTTTGTTGCGCTTTACACTTGTAGAATTAGATTCGATTTGTCTTAAAAGGTAGTATTTCAAATAGATTTTAAGGATTTTGCGGTCAAACGACCTAACTTGGATACAGCGTCTCCCTCAAAATGTCGGCGCATGCGCACCTCGACGTCAAGAACTATGAAAGTACGACCATCATGGGGAAGATGTCCCACATCACGCGACACTTGTCCCGTCGCCTCGAGAGGCCGGACGTCTCCCTGACAGTGTCCCAAGCCATGGCCGCTGCCTACAGCTCCACGAACCTGACCAGGGCGACCACGCATTCAAAGAAAGGCGTGAAGCCGTGGGTGAAGCGTGAGAAAATGGCGGCAGCGGGTCCTCACGGAATTAAACTTAGGCGGAAACTCCTAGGCCTCAGAACGTTCGAAGAAAGAAACGTCGAGTTTACGTGAGAAAAACATCCAAACTAATAACAGGAAATAAAAAATTGACAAAAAAAGCATCTTAAAAACGAAAAAAGTAATTTTTTTTTTTAATTTTTTAAAAATCGTGTATATTAAGGCCCGAGGTTCCGCCGAAAGTTGGGCTTCGATTGGAGCGGACCATGGGTTCACCGACGCTGAAGCTTTTTGACCAAAAGTACATGACCAAACTGTCCGAAAAAATTAGCAAATTAGATCAAGCAGAATTCCAGGAAAGAATTGCGAAGCGGAAGAAAGTTGAGGTGATGCGCAGGCGTCAATTGGTAATTGACGGGAAGGCGGAGCCAGAGCATGGCGAAGAAAGTCTTCTATTTCATCCAGTGCTGAGGTGAACGCAGTTTTTTAAAATTAAATTGTTTAAATTAATTTTTTTTTTTGAAATCTCAACCCTTATTTGAAAAAGACGAAAAAATGATTTCCTTTCCTAGGTGCAAGCGTATAATGCAACGTGTCGCAACAGCGAATCACATAGATCCAACCGTCGTCCGAGGCATTCCAGTTCCCTTCCACAATAAAGTCAAGAAATTGACGCTGGTCGAGCCCTTCAACGCTTACGAAAAGACTGGAATCCTGTTCGGAGAGCACAAGGACCACTACTTGCGTGTCCAGCGCGTCAGCGGCCAATCAACTCAGTCTGACCTTGACGAGTACCAAAGTGCCTTCCGCCTGCCATCGTTCCTGACCAAAGCGCCCGCTGGCCGACGAACTCAAGACAACACCCTCAGTACCAGCCTCTCGATGCTGGACATTCATGGAAAGTCTCAAACCAACCTCAACCATCCATCGCGGCACGAAGTCCCCCCAATGGGTACCGACCTTGAAGATGCTGACGCTGCCATCATCGCCATCTCACCAGAAAATCCGGATGGTCCCAAACCGTCCGTTCCTGAGGCCGTCAGTTCCGATTTGGAGGAAAAACTTGCCGACACGGCTCAAAAGAACGTTCCGGACGAATCGGAAGAGGCCGACAATTCCGAAGTTAATCCGATTTCTACTGGCGAATTGACGAATGCGTCCGATAGGTCCAGCATAACGTACAAAGAGGCAGAAACCGTTGAAGAACCCCAAGCAAGTACAGCAGAGTATGGCGCATGCGCTGTTACTGGCCGAATTAAGGGTGAACTCTCAATGAACGAGTTAGAGAAGCTGTATTTGAAGGTTCGGTCGAAATTGGTATCGGAAGTCTTCCAAGAAAGCGAGGTAAGATTTCCGATCGCTAATTAGCTATGAGGTAATTAGTTTAAAATCGAAATTGTAATTCTTGTACAGGGAGTTGCGGAATCATTGTTCAATATTGGAAACAATGTCATCCAGGCGTACAAGAGGGAACAGGCTAAAGTGGACGACTTTTGCAAGACTGAGCATCCTAAACTGTTCGAAAATAGTGAAAAGTGATACGAACTAAAGGTTTTAGAAATCTATATCTAATTAGTTCGTAGATCAGTGACTAACTGAACTGTGAGGGTCATGTTTGTTGCTAGTAATTCGAGCACCACCCTTTAAATTATAAAGTAATCGACTGGAGCTTAAAAGAAACAAAAGTCATTTTAATATATACTCAAATAATTTATGTAATTTATACTTAGATTGGAATTTGGTTGGTGAATACTTCAACGGAAGTACTAAATAAGTTGTAAACAAATATTTAGGAGGGCCAGGTGCGAGTTTCTATTAATTATGAAACAGATACTTCTTACGAAAAAATAACGTCACGATACTCCAATAATTTAACGTCTCTGGTTAACACTAATAATACGAAGATGGAAGGGTGCGAAGACGATAGGAGCGAGCGTTACTTAACTATTAATCTCAAGTTATTTAGAACATTAAACTCTAGTGTGAAAAATTAGGAAGAGAAAGCCGACACCTAACAAAGGGGTTTAGAAATATGACTCAAAGGACAAGCACACATAATTTTGAATGAGTTTGTTGATCCAGCAAGGTAATTTCAACGTTTAATTAATCTTCTTCCCTTCTGGCGAGGCCTTGATTGTCTTTTTTTCTTCCGTGGAACCTTCGATTCCCTTCACATCATCGCCTTCTTTCGCTGGATGATCCTCATACCTAAAAACATAAATAAGTTTATTTTATAATAAGTTTATTATAAACTACAGCATGAGAGCAAGACAGAGTGACTGTTTGCCAACTTAACCGAATTCCAGGGATCAATACCCATGGAGCTCCGTGTAAGAATAGTGACGGATGGTCACAGGTCCGTAGGGTTTAATTTTGGGCTGAGGGTTAATGACTTTTCGATGGGCAAAAGGTCACAAGTAAAAGCCCATAATAAATTATTTTTAAAACTTAATATTTTAAAATTCCTTTACTGAAACATGGCCTTGATGTCACCCTTCACAAGTGCTAGGAGAAGCGGAAATCCGAGACACGTGGGAACCAAGTAGAGCAGAGCAGGCTGCGCATGACGGTAAACGTGCATCACGAAAATCGTGAGTAGGATTCCAAAAACATAGGCAGCGAATCCAGTATTGAAGTAAGTACGGCTATTACGGTTGAGACTAAAGAAAAGAAAAAAATTGAAAGTTGCATGGAATTACAATGAAAATTAAAACTTACTGAACATCAAAACGTAACAGCAGGGCAATGAATATTCCGGGTAAGACGATGTCTCCTAACCCTAACATTGCGAAGTTATCAGCAGCCAACCCCTTCTCGAGAAGATCTTGTGGAAACACCACTGAAAAGGATAATTTGTATTAGTAATACTTAAAACCGTTTGTACGTACCGTTATATCTTGTTTTTTTAATCTTAAACATTCAGTACTTCTTAGAGGTTGAGATTGCCCACGATAGGTCACACTCGAAGTTTATCATCATTAAAACAATTTTTCCCTTAAAAGATAAGAAAATAACTCACACTTGATTGGTGCTTCAAATGATTTTGCGACTGTGACCATAACGTTCGTTCCAAAGACCCAGAAAACGTCATATACAAAAAGTCCGCCAAGGAGAATACAACCAGTTAATACGCTGTTTAGATGAAGGAGTTCGACTCCGTTTATAGCGAAGGCCATGCCAAATAAATTGTTAGCCACCCAATGCTGAAAAATTGTAAAAATAGAATCTTAGCTTCTTTCGTTGTAGATGTTCATATACAATGAGTCGGGTTTACCTTTTGAATCAAATACCATAGTCCCACGACAGTGCAAACTGCCAAGCATATGATATCATGGGTAGAAAACTGGTAATCGATCATATCTGAAGCCTCATTTCCTTTTGTTTCTTTTTGACTGAATTTCAAATGGTACTCAATTAATGGAATGCTTCCTGGAATTAACTTCGATATCACAGGGCTGAAAACACACAAAGAGAATAGAGTTAGACTTAAAACAGTTTATCCGTTTGAGGTATTCTATCTCTGAAATTCTTTCAAACTTTTTAAGACAACTTTTTAAGACTTACCTGAATAGATGGGAGAGTGCTAAGATTCCAAGGAAGAAGAAGTAAAAGGTTAGTAGCAGGTTTATATACTCCTTGGAGAAGACCTATTGAAATAATACAAACATATCGATAAAACATTCGTTCCTCCATATACCAAAGAAGCAAAACACGGCGAGGCCACGACCATGCTGTTACCTGAAAGAAGACGTAAAGTCCAAACAATGCACCACTGGCGATTAGTGGAAACATGGCCGCATCTTTATGTGTCATCGTGTCTGGCTTCTCTCCAGACGCCTAAGAATTCACAAAAATTGTTATACATTCGTAATGGTCACGCAACATCCATAAACTAAACCAATACCATTGCCGGCACAAATCCAACATGGCGTCCAAAATATGCACTCTGCTAAGGCTACCATCTACCCATATGTTCTCCGTACCTTTTGTTCCTTGTGGTGCGTTACAGATCTGAATGCTCCAAGAACGATGGGCAGAAGGGCCATGATGACGAGACTTCCATAAGCGATGAACATGCCTTCCTGTGTGGCCGGAATCTTCGTTCCAGTGGTATTCGTCGCATTGTTGTCCAGCTGACTTCCCAGCGTCGCTTCCGCTACAGGATCCTCCATAACTAACTTCTACGGTACTACTTAATCCTGCTCTAACGTTATGCCTACTTTACGGTAAGGAAGACGACGCAAAGTGCTTAATTACCGTAACACTTTGCCAACAAGACAAAAAAAAAGAAGCTGCTTCAACAGCAGGTAGAAATGAAGTGAAAGAGAAACGGTGATTTTTTTCTTGTGCGGTTTACCTTTCTGCCACCACCTCCAAGCGAGCAGGCACTTTGAATTTGGGCGCGCTTTAAATACACGTAGCTTTAAAAAGTGCTCCTAAAATCCCAATTAAGATTTCAATTTTCAACTTTCTCCAGGGAAAACCGCTTCAGAACTTGTACGCTTCTAGTGCATGGAATAGTTTCTGCTAGATCTTAGCTTGATTTCATGACTTATTTTAAAGGTGGTTTTAAAAGCTTATTAAAATTGACTATTCTTCAATGTTTTTTACACTGCTTTCTTAATTTTTCCTTTTATAATTTGTCACTTTTACTCTAAGAATAGCCCCTTCCAATCCAAATCACTAATCGAATCTGAATGACGTTAACATAAAGTGCTTCGCTAGAACCTTTCTTCCTTGTTCTTGTACATAACCTAACTCGAACATTTTCATTTTCTGCAATTTAAAAATCGCTGTTCTAAAATGTGATTCCACCGTATTCTCATGAGCTTTCTAATGACAGTTCAAAAATTTCGTCAGTCTTCAGTCAGTCAGAGGGTCAAATACTGAATCAATTTGTCATTTCTGTACAACGGAAAGCAACTTTGTTAATTTTTAATGAATTTTAATGCTCAGAATTTGAACTTTAACAAGCTTTCTTTGACTATAAACCTAGAAGCCCGGCCTCCAAAGTTCCGGCTTAGGATTATCTGCGATTGGCCCACCTTTACCCGCCCCACTTTTGCCCGCCCCGCCATTGTCCGCCCCGCCATTGTCCGCACCACCTCCCGGCCCCCCTTTGCCCGCCGAATCTTTCTCTCGTCCTCCTTCAGCTTGGCTTCTCTCCTAAACAAAGTTTACAAAAAATAAACAAAGTTGAGCGTTAAACACTAAACAAATAACGGACTTAATTAAATTAATAATATAGACCCAAAAAATGGAATAGCTTCAAATTCCGCTTCTAAATCATTTATAACACTTACCCTAAGGTTGGTGATCATGCAACAAGCAGTTTAAACATGCAAAGTTAAAGGCCCCTCAAGGCAGAACCTATGGGCTATTTTTGAATATTTTTTCATTATCAAGAAACTTTTTTTTTAGTTTTCAATAAATCGTTTCGACTTTTTCTAAATATCCCAACACCACAAAAAATAATATAAATGTAAAGACATTTTACCATAGGTGGTAGTCTCCCCTCTTCAATTAATATCTCAACATTCTTAAGGAACCGATTTCCGTCTGAAATAAATATTCAATCAAATTGAAATCCAGTTATATGTAATTTGTAAATGCAATTGAAATTTTGACGAAATTTTAATTCGACTCACGCTTAAGATCGAATTTCATAAGAATAGTGGAGGAGATCGGCGTGAATTCTCCGTTCTCGCATTCGGTCATGTCCCCTTTTATCATGAAATTCATCTTGTCCTCAGTAGAAGTCAGTAGCGTCAATTTGCAGAACGAATCCACAGGAGCCATGTCTCCCAGTCGCAGAGCGTTCTCTAAATTAAAAAAAAATGATTCTTTTAAACTAAGTTTTCTGTGCAATTTTAAAATTTGTTTAAAATTTAGATTACAATTAAGATCTACTATCAGTTTCGTTCGTGGCGTTCTTCGTCTTTTAATATGATTAAATATACCGTTGTTATTTTTGATCATACAAAATCTCATTTCTGCCTAAAATTATAATTCTGTTAGCTGGTCTCTCATCATCTCGAATTCATCTTACAACTTACGAGCTCTTTATTTCACATCTTTATGCGTTAGAGAAGACCATCTAATATGAATCATCTCAAAATCAATTTAATGTCTTTACAATGCGCTTTAGCCCAAGTCAAACGTTGATTTTTCCCCAGAATTTTAATTTGAAGACGCAATTTAAAATATTTTGTAAATTCAACTTACTATTGTCCTTGGCCTTTTCGTTTCGTATGGAGAAGACAGTACCTAATTGTTGTTCTTGGTACGGCTGCAGAACCACAACTTTACTGCGTAGATTATGGAACTCTCTAATTTTATTGTTCCAAACACAGACACTGTCCACCATAAACGCCAACCCTGGATCCATCATTTTTAATCTTAGATTAACCTCTCCTTTTTCCTTTAAAATTGGTTATTGTTCTATCCAAAAATTAGCACTAGGTTGTAGGTACCGTGGATGAAAATGGTATGAACTATTTTCCAATAAAGTCACTTTTCCAGCAACTGATTTCCAGAAACTGCGTCCATGACATTGCTGAAGGTCACGAAATGTCTAGAAAATGCTTGGTTTTATTGCTTTCAAATCTTAGATACCTTGCAGGTGAATTAATTAAAAAAAAAGACTTCGACAGAGATCTATGTGTCCTTGAAATTCTTCAGAGTTCAACACATCTCGTCCTATTGCAAATAAAATTCAAGCATTTTTGACAAGTTAGAAATAGACCAGCCCAAGGGTACAGTACCCTTGGAATTTTAGAAAAGCTAAGGTCAATGACCGAACCAAAAGTAGAACTCATCCTAAGAAAGCTTACCCGAATTCTTTTGTCATTGTTTAAATTATTATTTTGTACTAGAAAGTTTCAAAGTTTCCGTTTTTTTTTTAACTAACGAAGGACCTGCATAGGATTAAATAATTGAGCTTTTCAGTTTTGAAACTAATTAATTGTCTTAATTAATACCAGAAATAAAACTAATCAATCACACAAAAGTATTTTAGAATGCAGATACCGAAGATGCTTTGCTGAAGGATGTGGTTCACAACAATACGGCACCAATTTTTTACCAACTTATATTTATACACTAGCCGTAGTTTTCGCTTCGCGAAAACAATATACGGCTAGGGTGATTCAATGCACATCACATATATCGTTCCTTGCAAAAGTTGGCTTTGACCTCGAAATTTTAGTTTGAGGTCAAGGGGTCATTTTGGGGGCGTTTGGAGCCATAGAGACTTTTTACTTTTTGCACACGCGGCAATTTCGCCTGCATGCGCATGCGCAAGTAGAAAACCCATTTTATTAATTAGATGTACACTGGCGCTAACCTAAATCGACCTAACCTAATTTTAATTAAAAATTATTTAATTATACTCAAGTTTAAAAC
>JAQFYP010000035.1:0-56867 GCA_034694865.1 Bilobella braunerae
CGTCTATAGTGCCTTAGCGCCTTGTTTTTCTTGTACTTGGCAGAGCTACATTCTTTTGAGAACCATTTTGGAATGCTGTGAGGAGTATTGCTTGTGAGTTTGACTAGGTCCATTTCATAGCACTTGTCAGATATTGCACTTGTAATATGACATTGCACAAATTTTGCATTTCTGGTAATGTCGCAATGCAATTGTTTAGTCCCTGTACAGCATCCTGACGCTTTTCAGAATCTGGAATGTTTTCTTTTCACAATTTTGCGTTATTTAACCGAGAAATATTACCTTGGTAACACTTGAGGTGTATATAATCTAAATAAACAGTTTTGAACAAGTGTACAATAAATTATACAATTTTGAAAAAAAAAAATTGGCCAGCTGACTTGGTTTGCCCATAATCCCCTATCAGGGCCATGTCCGTTTCAAGACACGGACCAGTTACATAAACCCTGATTATGACTCAAATGTGTTTCAACAATTTTTATTCAGATTTAAAAAAAATATATCACCATGGCAACAAATTGGTTTGATTCTGGTGCATGGCATTACTATTCTATTTATTGCGTTCACCAACGTTTCCAAAGTGCACACGGCATTTAACAATTTTTGTTTAGAGTGCGTTGTTAGAGTCAATTGTTTAGAGTAAACTTAAAAGCTTTTACAGTGACTTTTTGACCCGGACACCGTGGCAGGGTGGTCCGATATGGACCATATTTGATTTCAGTCTTAGTTTAGTCGTTATAATTTCGTATATAAAATGTGATCATGATCTGACACTTCTGATTCTTAGATGGTAAGTGTCCCGCTTCCTATTTAAATCAAGAAATATTTGACCTTGACCTTTGACCCCCAATTGGTTGACCCACCTACCCCGTATTCGAACCTAGCTTTAGCATTGTCGGAAAGAAAATGTGTGCCAATTTTGTGACATGTGGTTCGTCTGCTAGCATGTCTCACGGACAAACTTACAGACATGATGGACACAAGAGCCCTGACTCGGGCTAAAAAGGCACTAAGAAACAGCTAAACAAATACCGTTTAAGTTTCTGTTGGAAAAACTAATCAAATTGGCGTGTTAAACTGCCTTCGGATCTTTGAGAATTAGAAGTAGTAAAGAACTCTATTGAAAAATTAAAAGCGAGTAATAAGTGACAATTTATTAGTGTTTTAGATGAAGTCAAATCGAGAACTGAACTTCAGGGACAGAAACTCCAACCCCTAGGCCAATCCCGCCAATCATCCCTAGAATAGGACTATTTCAATTTTTTTTGTCTTTCCTTCTTGGTACGGCTTGTTTATCTATTATTATATCTATACTATAAAATCGTTCGTATGTTCGTATTTCTGTCTGACCTGAAAAAACTGCTGGAGTTACAGGCGCTATATTCTACACATAAATGTGGTATGCATCTGGGCTGGTTTAGCGCCTAACTCCGGTGAAAATTTACTTCCGGTTTCTCCATGGTCAAAGGTCAAATGCAACACTGCCCAATATTTGAGCATTTTTTAACCTAATTTGCCGTCTCCTTTAAGGCTGCTGAAAATACATGCGTTATGTTTTGCATATAAGTTGCTATACTGGGATAAATTTGGCCCAACTTTTGGTAAAAAAAAACCATTCTGAGAAGCCCGGATATACAGTTTTTTAAATGAAGGCGGTGTCCTAGAGAAAAAACGCCCTTAGATAAATTTAAATGCAGGTCATAAAGAACAAATACATTTCAACGGTTTGATTCTCCTACGCTTAGTTCTGTAGCATCAGTTTCCCTCATTTGAACCTTCGTCTATAAGAAATACACGGCTGACTTATGAAAATGCAAAAATAAGCTAGTATTAGGAGCATGTACATGTTGATATGGGTGAGCCTAAATCAAATAAACTTGAATTGAACTTATGAAATTGCCATAAGACTTGTGAAGGCGGTGAATATATTTTAATTTCTTGATTAATATTATGTGGCATCATCGCATCAATTCAGCAGCATAGCAACGCCACACAGCGCCGTGTCCACCAACTCTCAATTGGCAATCTCAATTGCCAAACACACGCTCAATTGAACCCTGGGAAATTGGACATGTCCACGATGTCCACATACCATGTCCAGATCCCTATGTCCATCTCATCAGATCCAGCACTTGTTCCCGGAAGGCCGTTAAAACAGCATCTTCGAGAAGATCACTCCGCCGGCTGATCAAGTCATCTTTTCCCCTATTTTGCTAACTTCATTTTACAATTAATTAAAGTTAGTTAACCTATTTAATTAATTACACCTACATATACAAAGGACTACTCAACCTACGGTTTGGTATCATTAATATTTAAATATATTTATTTACACTATATTACAAAATATTGTACAAGTTGTGGACATGCAAATTTGGCTAAATTAAAGTTTGTTTTGCACTGTCCAAATCGCTGCAGATTCGCGTGTTCGTTAATTGGCCGCTTCACGGCATAAGCATACTTTCCTGTTGGGTGAAAGAGCCCGGTAACGGCTCACTTTCCATTCAGCGATTCTTTCCGTCACCGTACTTCCGGTGACAATTAAAAGTTAAACTTGATTATCTTCAAATTTTGTAAATGGCCCCTTTCTCCCCTATCAGTTACTAAAGTTATGGCCAAGTTAAGTTGACAGATAAAATCCAAGTAAGATTTTCTCCAGAAACTGATCCAGTTAATGGTTTACTATGAAAAACAAGAAGTTCCAAACAAATAAATTATAAACCAAGCAAAAGCTACTTTATGTTTTCGTCATTTCTGGCCGTCCGTCTTTCCGCCAGAACCTCACAATTAACGCAGAAACTACACAACGTATCTCAAATCTATTTTTGGATATAAATTTTTTGAGTTCTGGTCCAGAGCAAGTTTATTTTTGTTTGACTCTAATTGACCCCCTTGGGGGTCAAAGGTCAAGGTCAAAGATACCGTTATACCGAAGATGACAATATGAAAATGACCTCTAGAAGGTGTTCTTCTTATGAACAGGGAACAATATTTGTATGGACAACGTTTCCCTTTGGCCCCCGACGACTTCCAAAATGACCCCCTGACCCCAAAATGACCATAGAAGGTCAAACTCCTCTTCTGCACGAAAAAAAAATCATGATGGTCCGGATGACTAAAAGAGGCACCCTTCACCAAGTATTGACTTCTTGACTTTGAAATTACAAAGTTGGGTTAGAATTGAACAAAGGGGGTGCACTTTGAAATGTGCAATTCTACATTCTACATTTAAACATTCAGCTTACACAAAGTTTCGATTACCAAGAGAAGTAGAATGTTAGGTTTGGCTGAACAATATTTTCTACTTAGAACAAATAGTGTACCCCCTTCATTCATTTCCAACCACAAAGTTGAAATCTCACTTTTGATAGAATCAAATGGAGTTGGTTCCTATGCTCCCAAATTCTTCCTTTACATCAAAAATTCTGTTATAATACTAATAATTTAGATAATGTAATGGATACCCAACCTAACTCACAAGTTTACAAAACAAAAACCGATTTCAATGTTGAGTCATATCTTTCTGTAGAAGATTACGTCATGATGCTCGAAGGGACAAAAAATGAATTTGCACAGTTTATGAGTTTTATGGACGGTCAATCAAGAACAGATGCAGATGGAATGTTCTAGCGTCGTTCCCTATGAGGATACAACGAAATCTAAGATATGAATTTCTTGGTCTCCTATTTGGCATTCGAAAAAGTTCTTTTAGCGACACTGTTCATGCCATGGCTAACACAATTGAAAAGAACTTTGTGTCAAGATACTTGATCAAGATCAAGTATTTGCGTGACACAAAAAGAGATTTGAAAGTCATAACTTCACTGCATTTCAAAAGCTTTTGGGGCAAGAAGGACATCAGTGCTAGTATTGAATAGTACATATGTATACTTCCAGAGTCCATCCAATTTTCCAATCCGATTGAAATGAGGGGGAAGGGGCAGACTCGCAATGAGCCATCTTAAACCTTGAATTTAATTTTGACCTCGAAAATATTCTCCTGAAAACAGATTTGAAAAGTGTTAACCCGTTCTAGAGTTATGGTGCAACCGGACGGACAGACAGACGGAGCTAAATCGTTAATAAATAAATAGAGCTACTTCATAAATTGTTGTAAAACAGTCATTCAAATAGCGAAAATAGGAGGTCATTTTTGGGAGAAGGGGCTCAGGGGTCAACGGGAGTCTCTGAAGTCATCGGAACTATCATAACGTTTTGTTTCATGAAAAACTAATGTTGACTTTTATTGGTCATCTTGGCCGTATGGGGGGCAAAGAGAAAAGTGTCTAACACAAATGTTGATCCCCTTTATAATCCCCTTTTTTAAAGGATATTTAGCATGTTGTCATAGAATGATATCCTTCAGCTTGACGCTTGACCTTGACCCTTGACACTTAAGCCCAATTCACATATGACAGCAAACTGCAACTTCAGACTGCAAAACCGTTTTGCAGTCGGTAGTTTTCAATTCACACTGCACTTTTCAGCTACGAACTTGTAGCTGCGCAATGAGCGGCATTTGCAGTCAACTACAAGTAAAACATTTTTGCAGTTGCTGCTCTCTAAGTCACAATGTCACCAGCAATTCTGCAGTTCCTGCCGCTACGGCAGGAACTAGTTGAAGTTGACTCGGTTCAACTACACTTCTCATGCAGTCGCGACAAAATGCCGCAGGATAGTTATAGAATGGCTTGACTTTGGCGACTACCAACTGCAAAACGGTTTTGTAGTCTGCAGTTGCAGTTTGCAGTCATATGTAAATGAGGTTTTAAGGTCAAACAAAAATAATCTTGCACTGAGCCGGATATTAATGAATTCATAACTGAAAACAGATTTGACATGTGTTGAGTAGTTCCTGAGAGAATTGTGATACTCAAACAGACGGACAGACTCGACAAAAACATAAAGTAGCATTCGCTTCGTTTCCGCTACTTAATCTTTTTTTCTGCTATTTGACATTTGCCTATGGCCTGGTCAACATATGCTCAACATATGATTTCTTGTGCGAGTGAGTGGGCGAGGGTGGTCACTGCCTATGAGTTCACTTGGAAGTTCCGAAGGGTTTAGGCTGTAAGCTCTCTGCTGAACAGAGGACGTGGGTTTGACCACCGAGGGGCATCATCTTAGGCAAAGGCCGAATCCTGTTTTTCGCATACCACGACCTTCACGACCGCAACTGTCGAGGCTTCCACTTATCACTACCACACCACTCACTTTTTTGTGCGGCTGCCGAGATTCGATCTCGGTACCAAGCTAGGACTAGGGTCTTAACCCCTCCGAATACGAGCCTTGGGTATTCCCCTACTTAATAAAAAATTATTATAGACCAGCCGGAATTACGCATCTGCTTACTTTTTTTTTCTAGCCATTTTTTAGTTTACTTAGGAAAAAAATTTTTTAGGACAGTCTGTAAATAAAAAAAAACCGTTGTCAAACCCTCAAAATAAACAAAAGTTCAAAGGCCCAACAAATAACTAGGGAAGCATTACGTTTGGGCCCAAAAAAGGGCCTTAATCGGAAGGGTTATTTACTTCCGGTTTTTCTAGGGTCAGAGGTCAAAGTTGACAATGCAAGAAATATTAATGTGTTTTGTCCTATCCTGTTAAGACTGCTGGAGCTACATGCGCCATATTTTACATGTAAATTGGGTATGCATCTGCGATGGTTTTGGGCCAAATTTCGGCCAAAATTTACTTTCGGTTTTTTTGGGTCAAAGGTCAAAATGCCCAAAATTTAACGTGTTTTTTTTTCAATCCCGGAAAGAACGCTGGGACTGGGGGCGTCAAATTTGGTACATAAATGAGGTTTTAAAATGGGGTGATTTTGGGCCAAACTCTGCGCAAACTTGGTTTTCGTTTTTTCAGGGTCAAAGGGTCAAATGTCAAAATACCCAAAATTTAGCATGTTTTATCCAATCCCAAAAAAAAACCGCTGGGAATACGGGTAAAATTTTTTGTGCAAAAATATGGTTTGTAAATTGGGTGATCCTAAGCGAAAGATCGGATAGAATTTACTTCCGGTTTTCCCAGGATCAAATGTCAAAATACCCAAAATTTAGCATGTTTTATCCAATCCCAAAAAAAAAACCGCTGGGAATACGGGTAAAATTTTTTGTGCAAAAATATGGTTTGTAAATTGGGTGATCCTAAGCGAAAGATCGGATAGAATTTACTTCCGGTTTTCCCAGGATCAAAAGTCAAATGTCAAAAAACTCCAAATTTGGCATCTTTTATCCAATCCCAAAAAACCACATCGGCTACGGTCAACAATTTTTGTAAAAAATACAAAAATTAGACTTATAAATGGAGTGATTTAGAGCTAAACCAGGATCAAGGAAAAATTCACGTCCGGTTATCCCAGAGTCAATTGTCAAAATACCCAAAATTTTACATGTTTTATCCAATACCGCAAACACCACTAAAGCTAGGGGTGCTATATTTGATACACAATTGAGCTTTATAAAAGCTTTTATAAGCTTTGCTTTATTTCTAAATTTCGGATAGAATTCTTCCGGTTTTTCCAGGGTCAAAAGTCATATGTCAAAATGCTCAAAAAAACGTGTTTTATCCATTACCGCATACTTAAAACTTAGCAATACCATGACATATTTTGTATGTAAATAAAGTTTATATCTAGGGTGACCTATGATCAAACTCTGGGAAGTAGGTACTTCCGGTTCCCCCGGGGTTAAGGGTTAAATAAGAGTACGCTTAATTTTGATACTTTTCCCGTATATTATTCAAGCACTTACTATTGAACCTAAAGTTGGTTTATTTTCCAAACAGGGATGCTTATAACTATAGAAAATGAGGGTCAAACTCCAATTAGAAATTAAGTTTTCCTGACTTAGCGATTATTTGTAACGGTTATTTTCTTTATATCAAAGATAGCTCTAGATTCTAGGGTTTGTAAATTACAGTGACGGCAGGGGTATTGTTGCTGCGGGAAGCTACTAGCAAACGAGTGCCGCGAATCGGCACTCTGATGTTTTTTTAGGATATAGCAGGTTCATGGTTTAATTTAGAAAAATCAAACACACAAATATTTAACCTTTATTTATTTTTAAGTAAATTTAGAACCAGATACGACATTTCCATGTAACTCAAATCTTTGAACTAATTGTTTCTCATGTATCTTTTGCTTGTTGCTGACGAGTCGAGTCGAGTCCTCCAATCTTCTTCCGTACAATTGTGTGTTTTTTCCTCTCATTCCAAATGTTGTGTATCCCCGAGCTCATTCATTGTCTGTTACAATTGTTTATGCAACTCGGCGAGATATATATACATGGCAAGTCTTAAGTAGGTCACTAAAACCGATAACTAAAAATGATATGGGTAGATCTTTGTATTCTTAACGTCTTAAAATGTCTGGAAGTGTCCAGAAGGATGTCTAGCATTTTGTGGGTCCTTCAAGTCCACCGTGACTAAGGTACTTAAATTTGTAATTTTTAAAGGTATTTTAAGGTACACCTATTTTTAAATGGAGTCTCCCATAGAAAGCTATTTTTGCAAAAAAAGGATCAATTTGATCTTGGTTACCAGAATTAAAAAAATTATACAATTATAAAATCGCATTTGAAGAAATTGGTAATTCGACTATGGGAAATTGATTATTTTTGCAAAAATGGCTTTATAGGGAGACCTCACTTAAAAATAGGTGCTTTAAAATTTAGTACCTTAGTTACGGGGTACTTGAAAGACCCACAAAATTCTGGACATCATTCTAGAGACTTCCGGTCGTTTTTAGTCCTTGAAAACAGAAATCAACCGATAACTTTTTTATTATCCGACTTCAAATGTTGTGACCTACTTAAGAATCACCATATATATATCTATAGATTTGTCGAACAAGTCGCCCGTCTTGTGCGTTTGAATGTTTTTTTTATAGACAAGTGCCTTTTCACTGCTTGTTTCATTAATAAGTTCCATTTTTTTTGTTACTTGCATGTAAAGAATTAACTAATTCCAACTCATCCAAAATAATCACTGTATTGAAAGCTATCGAAAGGTTTCGATAATCGTTCATCTTATCCTCGTGCAAAATATCCAGTATTAGCGCCAAAAACAGTTTCCTTGAAAACTTTGCGCTTCTCCTACACACATTGTGGTACGTTTAAATTAAACGTTTTTTCTGTTATTTGCCTTAACTATACTTTAACTATTCGTATTTTCACGTTGGATAAAATTTGGATAATTGATCAATGGCTATGCGATAGAGTACGTGCACGGTTTCCTATAAAAATGAAAGCAAAACAAAGACAATAAATCAAGAGTAAATATAAAAGCATGATACGACGTTCCCGTGGATTCCTAAGTTTCGATGTTTCTCATGTATCTTTTGTTGGTTTTTGATATACAGGCGAGTTGTATTATCGTCCTCCGTAGGATAGTGTATTCTTATGTTAAATATTCCTAAATTCAATATGTGCTGCAGTCATGTGTATCTCAGCATAAAGCATGTTTTTATCTAAAAGAAAAACCGTCACATGTGTTTGAATTTCTTTCCCTTGGACATATATTTCTTCACCCTCCACTTTATTTTCTAGTTTCTTGAGTCTTGAGTTGGTTACTCGCATAAAATGATTCCAGTACTTCAAGTGAATCCAAGATCACAAATTTGTTGAGCACTATCGAAATGTTTCGATAGACGTTCACCTTTTCATTGCGGGACATATCCTTGTCCTCAACAAGTTCAAAAAAATAATGAAAAAAAAATTCATTCAAAAAAATTTTTCACTTTGCGTATAATTGCACTGCTGGTTTTCAAGATTTGTACGAAAAAATCCAGTAGAGTTTTCAATTTGCCATTCAAATGCACAAAACTCGCATGGTGAATTCTGAACAAGGTCCAGCACAATTGACATTTTTGTCTTTAATATCAGTGTTGATGGACCTAAAACGTAGTTTCAAATTTGCATAGGTAGAATCGGTTATCACCAACAAAGTCACGTACATCTGCAAATGTATCGTAGGTTCAGTAAATTGTCCTAAGAGAAGTAAGTTGAGTCACTACAAGGCTCTTGTACGCATTTATGAGTACAATAGATGCAGGAAGCCAGAAGGCCAACAGTAACCAAAAAATAAACTTTGTCGATAGTATCTTGAGGCTTTACGGAGTCTCACACCCCGCATCTAAAAATGTTCTGTACGAAAGCAAGTACAACTGAAAGAACAAGTTTACAACTGAAGTATGTAGAAGAGTGCGGTCGAGAATACTGACAATACTTATACATCCCGGAATAAACAGTACAAAAAAGACAGCAAATGTTCCCCAAGACGCGGTTTCGTAACTGCTTGTGTACATGTTGAAGTCGAGTTACCGTCTTACACCGTTTTCCGTGGTGTACGCAACTTCATGCGCCCTTGTAGGGATGGCGTAATCCGTAAACTCACTATATTTGTCTAATGTTTTGTAAGGCATTGAAATAGATATAAAATGTACATTATTCAAATCTAATAGGTCGACGACAAAGCTTGGCTCATACGATATGAAATATACTGCTTGTTCAAATACTAAAAACCTCATTGCACTTTCAATGTTAACAATTTCCGTATCCTTCTTGGATGGACAAAGGTAGCTGTGTTTGGATTTAATACTATGCTTGTAATGTTTACCGACATTACCGACAAAGTTGGTAAAAGCGTCTTTGTTGTGTAAAAAGTAATATGGTCACCCTTGGCCCATTGTTTGGTGAAAGTTGGTCATGTTTAGTATTATGTTGTAGTAGGTGAAATTTGTGTATTCGAAAAAATATCCTGGGTAAAAATTGCTGATATAATGAACTCGTAAACTACAAGCGGGGGAAATGCGGTATATATTATTTTTGGTGGATCCAGGGAGGTTTGCTAAACTTTTCACATAGTAAATGAGAAGTATCGTAAACTTGTCAGGCGGAATGGTGCGCTGAACAGTTTGTAGCATAAATTAATAGTCGTAAGTAGTAACCATGTTGTAATATATTTTGTGAGAGGTCCTATGTGAAGGAGAGGCATAAGTAACTTGTATCCCTTCATATGCCAGAAATGTTTTTGCCTAAAAGACCGGGTTGCTTGTTACAAACGTTTAAGTATTCAAATTGGTAAAAATAAGAGTACACATCAGCCTCTGGGAACATAACAAAGAGAGCGTAGCAATAATACTTGTTTCGAGGAAGTACATAGTGGGTGTACTTGTAGCTGAGGTAACTTGCCAATCTGTTGTTACACCGATGAATGCATCATTGAACATCAAATACTTAAAGTATGTGCTCAAAAATACTTCCCCTAATAAACTAAGTTAACTAAGTACCGTATTTACTACGTTAAGGGAATTTACTTTGTCCAGTTTACCTTCTTCCGCTACTTGGTTTACCCTTTTACCACGGTTTCTTGCTTTAGGAAGGAATTGAGAAGGTTAAATCGTCGTTTCCCTTTGCCTTGTGTCATAAAACCATTCACTCCTGCTTACTATTCTCCTTAATCTAATAAATTACAAATTGCACAAAAAGCAATGATTCTTACTAGATTTCACCTTTGACAAAAATTCGAACTCATTCAATGCATAAGTTTAAATAATGATATTGGGTTTCATGGGCTGCGTACCTCGTACACAAAAAAAAACGTCAAATAAACATTTCTATTGCCAAATTCGCTGTGCTATTTGCTGCATATAATATTCGATGTATTTTGTGTTAACCCCATTTTTTTTATACTTTTAGCAAATTTCACTTCACAATTTCACAATTTTCTAAAAATATAATGCAATCTTGAAACAAATTTTTTTTTGTGGCATAGATAATACGTCATATAAAAAATTGTGTCACATGAAGAGTAGGCACGAATCAAGTTCAAAAATTTACAATTCATAAAGCAACTTCTACTGAACTTACACTAGGCACAAAACACACAATTCTATTTGTTGACTTTTGACTCTGACTTGACAAAATTTGTCAGGGTAAACACAACTGCAGTGTATATCATGTGGTATCAAGACAATGTTTGTTATAAGTAAAAAAAAATTCAAGTAAAACTCATTATTTATAAAAAATGAGCACGCAGAACACCGATAACATTTAAATTGACAAAAAAACTTACAAATTCCAGCGTGTAATCTTTAACCATGTACTATAACATAATTGTAACATTGGTAACATTCTATATTAGAAACACTGATACTTTGAATGCTCCTGCATTATCACTTAGAAATTTTCAAAGTTTCCAAAACTGCCATATAATACTATTAGAAAATGCCGAATTTGAAATAAAATCTGCATCTAAAACTTTGTTGCAGGAATTTCACAAACATCCTGTTGTGAGACTTGTGCTGCAAGCTAATGCTACTTTTGATGTAGTGCTATCGGCACTGCGTGATGATTGGTTGAAGAGAAAACAAGTGTGTGAAGTTGTTCTAGCAATCGATATTCACTCATCGATTTACTGTCGCTCAGCAGAGATAATCTACTGGCTACTGAATACTTCAAATCCAACAGTCATTTCTCCCGGTTATGGGCTACATACATACCATATTTGGGCAGCGGCTTACAACAACCCACTCAATTTTGTGCCAGTGCATCGTCACCTGTATCATTGTGTGCACCCTACCCCTATCTTTAGTGCCAAATTAATGCAAATACCAATTTTTGAGGTCCGAATCCATCCCGCCCATACAACTATAATAACCAAAGTGGTGTATCCTTGTAGTCAACAACTCACTTTTGTGAGCAAGGTATCTTCATCACTAACCTACTTCTTTGGCAAACTCCGATTTGTACTCGATAGCAAGATACTCGAAGTAATGAGTATGGCATGCGAAATTGACTGGGCATTTATGGACCAAACGTCAAGGCGCGTGGGACTATCGATTAGAACTGGTGGAATTGGGTTTGCTAAAACACCGTTTTTTGCTGGTGGAGCTCCGTATTATTTTAAGGCTATAACAGAAATTTTGAACATTTTCAATTTTGACTACACCAATAGTACATATGTTTTAAACAAAGATGGTTTCCTAACCAATACCACAATTCAATATTCAGTTGTTTCGCAAACAAACATGATTCCCACAGCATCGGATCGTATGTCATATGGAAAAATTTACGCTCTAGAGAGTACTAGCCTAAACTTCATCACGTGTAGTGGCTGGCACTCTTATGTGTCATTTGAAGCATTTGTACGACCGTTTCCACCTGACCTTTGGTTGCTGGTAATCTGCACCATGTTTGCGTGTACAGTTTTTTTGTACGCAATTGTTCGCTCTGGGGCGCACAAGTACGATTACTGCTTCTTTGTGCTCCGATCCCTAATTGAGCAAGACTTAAGTTTGCCACGTGACCTGAAAGACGCCGCCGGATTTCGGGGGTTCTTAATCACATTCTTGCTGATGTGCATAATTGTAACAAATTTGTATCGCGGAGAGTTGACGTGCGAGTTAACAAAACCGTTACAGCGTATGCGCCTAAAAAGTGTAAATGAGTCTTTTTCAAGGAATAGGATTTTAGTACCGATTGATGTGGCGCTGCATCCACGTGAAGTAAAACGTGATTTTGACAACTATACCTTAGCAGACAAGCGGTCGTATGCTAGCGACATAATTGGTGCAAAGAGTTCGTTAATACGGGCAATCCATAGTAAACTCATTTTTGGACCTTCTACAATTAATAATTTGGACTATGTAAAGTCAAAAATTCCAAAGATTTGGAACAGTCTAACACCAATTTTTGACAAACCCCTCAACACAAGTGGGTCGGAATTTCTTGTGGAGCTGCTAAAGTGTAACGATACTATCTTTGTGGAGGAAAAGTTTATTTTGGACAAGATGTTTCTGAAGATACTTCAAAGACAGTCTGAAACAGTTGAAGATGTTTATTACGGCCAAGATAGCTATCTGATGCGAAGGAGTTTCTGGGCGACTTGGGTAATGCACGCTGATCGCCTACATTTGCTTCACTATAGATTCCAGGGGATGTTCCAGTCGGGAATCTGGAACCGTTTGTACGACATTGCTAAATATAAAGCACACAACATAAGTTCAAATGTTCAAAATATCTTGAAACATTACCATCAAAGGAGCAAATATCCCAAAAAGGTTAATATCCAAAGTGGACTATTGTTGGGCGCGTTTACTATTTACGCAAGTTTGGTTTCGGTTTGTGTTTTTGCGAATCTGTTGGAGTACTTCATGAATTGGATGGGTTTTGTTTCGTGTAAAATTTAAAAAAAATATTTTTAAGAGAACTTGAATGGCCTAGTTAAAACGTATTGTAAATTATATAGTAAAATTGCAACTATTTATAGACTGTTCTGAAATAAAAACCAGACCAGCAAAATATGTTCGCACGAGTTTTTAGTGCATTTTTTAGGGAATGTGACAATTCATTATAAATCACTCACAAAATAAAAAGAATCGATTTGAATTGTACTTATGACAAGCTCGAAATTTTTTGAAACTACTACAAACTCCGCTGGATCTTGCATATGAAGACCGGCTAAAAAAACATTGGACCTTGAGCGATGACGCAAGTAGCTTATTGCTGGGAAATTGGAAAAGGCGTTCCAATGAGACAGAAAAGCCGTCAAAGACTCATGAAATTATTTTATTACATTATTGCGTGTCTGCTCAACAAAATTATGAAGTGCAGAAATCATTCTCGGCTGAATAAGAAAAATGATATCTAATATTCAGTTTTTTATCTTTAGCGTGTAGTGTAGATGTTTCCCTAATCTAACAAGGTTTAAATTAGGTGACCAGGAATCGGTAACCAGGTTGTCGGCCAGCTCAACGTCGTCGGTGCATTTTAGTAATATTTCCTTCGACGCAAAGAGTAATAACGAATTGGGAAAGCGGAAATTGAATAAGCTCAATTATCACTACAGAAGTTGTATAAATTTCAACCTAAATTTTTGAACAATTGCACGACGCAGTTGAAATTACATTGTAAGAGAGACTGAAGTCTCTCTTACAATGTAACTTGTACAATGTATTCAAACTCAAACTTTCAAGTCTTGGAAAGGAATTGTTAAATATTTTAATGAAAAGAAGCATTTCATTTTAGTTTCGCTAGTACTTTAGTCGGGACAAGATAATGCTATCTAGATCGCGGGTTGTTATGAAATGAAAATTTCGTGCTGCATTCTTCTCCTTACGGAAACTTTTACCTACCAAAACCGTTTAGATTAATTGAATCATCATTGCCCTCGCAAGCGAAGTTTAATTTTATTCTTTCATTTTGACTTGAGTTACAAAGCACGTTTATAAATCATATGAATTTTCCTGCAATAGAAATCACACATGTTCCTATGTGCGCTGGCCATCAGTGCCGTATTTCAAATTTCTACTGTAGCAGCATCGGATAATTTTCACACCTTTCTGCACTGTCACGTAGTTTTATTTGAAAATGTTGATTTAGGCGAAACTGGCGCTGCTGCTATGCTTTTTCACGAACTTCAAGAGCATCCAGTTGTGAAACTTTTACCAATAACCTCAAACTTAATAGTTACAGAAATATTTTCTGAATTAGGAGATACCATATTGAGCAAACAAACTTGTAAGGTATTGCTGGCTATTGATGAACCATCAGCAATAAACTGACGAACCGAATGGATGGTTCGTCTACTTAAACCCCAAATTTCGCGCGACCCTGTTCTTAGGCATGCCGTGCATACATACCACATATGGGCAATATCGTACAACGCGCCTTTTAGTTCCAGCCTAAGAACGCGCCATCTATCGAGTTGCCTAGGGATTGGTAGTCTGCAGATTGCTTTGTTGAAACTCCCAGTTTTTGAACTACGACTCTACGAATCAGATGTTGAGATAACGACAAAAGTTGCAGTTCCATGTAGTCATCAGCTCACGTACATCAAAAATTATACTCTAACCGCATCAAACTTCTTCAACGACTTGCGCCTGCATCTTGATAGCCAAATACTTGAAGCCGTACACTCAGCATGCACAATCACTTGGTTATTTTTTGACTCAACAATACCTAGTCGCATGCCATATGCCATTAGAAATGATTTGCTAAATCGGGAAATGCTTGTCCGAACTAGCTATCCGTTGCATTACAATGGCTTAGTAGAAATTTTGAAAGTTTTCAATTTCGATGGTAAAATGCGAAACTCTACTTTGAACAAAACGCTTTTCGAAACAAAAACGACTCATGTTGGAGTTGACTTCTTGGCATTATTTCTTCTGATGTGCATAATTATTACAAACTTGTATCGCGGAGAGTTGACATCAGAGCTAACGCTGCCACTACAGCGTACAAGGCTAAAAAGTGCAAATGATTCTAACAAAAAACTTAGGATTTTGATTCCTTCAGATGCAGCGGTACATGAATCGTTGTTGAAAAAGACATCATTACGTCGTATGAAAGATAAGTGGGCGTACCTTAGAAACAGCGTTGGACCAACAAGTTCGTTGATGCAAGAAATCCTCACTCGACTTGCTGCAGAAAGCCCATCTGCAATGTATAATGTGACGTACGTAGAGATGAAGTTTCCAAAACTTTTGGATAGTCTAACGCCGATTTTGGATACACCACTTAATGCAAGTGCGTCTGACTTTTTTGAGGAGATTCTAAAATGTAAGGACACAGTTTTTGTGGATCAGAAACATGTTTTAGACAAAACGTTTTTGAGGATACTCACAAGAAATGAGGGTACGACCGTGTATTTCGCCGAAGATAATATCTTAAGGCATGCGAATTTATTCGCCACAAACGTCCTATGTTTTGATCGACTAAATTCCCTGCACTACAGATTCCAAGGAATGTTTCAGTCTGGAATATGGAACCAATTGCACGACAAAGCTAGGAGTAGTGAATACAATATAAGTGTTAATTACCAAAACGCTTTGAAAAAACATCATGAAAAAAGCAAGCTTCCGAAAAAAGTTAGTATAAAAAGTGGGTTGCTGCTAGGTGCATTTACAATATATGCCTCTTTAGTGTCGATATGCGTCTGCTCCGGTTTCGTGGAACTTGTGCTTTTTGCTTTGTATATAATTAATTTCTATTCTTTTACGAATGGGTAAAACGAAGGAAAATAACGTAAGCCGAGGGCAACAACCAAGTTTTAAGTATTGGTGGGGTCTCCAACTTATGCCGAGCAAACCACGAGTGCTGCGCTGCAGTGCTCATTGCCAGACTAGTCTGCATAGTATTAGTGATTATATGCAGTATTATCAGATACTAATTTCCTACACAAAATTTGGTCATGATTTGACACATTGGATTTTCAGATGGTTAGGGTCTCTCCTACCCATTTTAGTCACAAATTGACTTTGACCTTTGATCCCGAAGGAGTTGACCCATCAACCCCATCTACAAAATTAACCTTCACATTGTCCTAAAGGTCATGTGTGCAAAACTTGGGAACGCTGTGACACGTAGTTTGTCCGCTAGAGTGTTCTGACGGAGAGACGGACAGACATGACAGGCACATAAGCCCTGGCTCGGGCCATAAAATTGCACGATGATAACGTATTGAGAACAAGCATGAGTCAACTTCAATAAACTTTAGAATACATGACGCCGGCTTCTTTTTGAACAAAAATATGCACAAAACACACATTTCTATTTGCAGATCTCAAAATTTCAGTCAAAGCAAACACCACTGTAGCATTTATTATTTGTCAGACTAAGCAGTATTTCTTTCAAGCACAGAAGTTTCCGCTGGCATCATCCTTTACCAAAAAAATTTAATTACACAATATACTGATAAATTACAATTTGTAAAAAATCATAGCGAAATAGCTCCAGCAGTTACATAGCAATACAATGGTTGTTAGCATACTTGTAACAATTGTAACATTTCATGTCCAAAATGCCGATACTTGGAATGTATCTGATTATTCCTCTAGAGATTTTCACAATTTCCTTAACTGCCATTTAATACTATTGGTTAATTTGCCTTATAATATAAATTCAGCATTGGAGTTGCTACTGCTGGCATTTCAGAAACAGCCTGTGATGAGGCTAGTGCTGCCACCAGCTACCGCAACGTTTAATCTAACAATATCGACTCTGCGTGATGATTGGTTGCTGAGAAAACAAATGTGTCAAGTAGTTATAGGCATAGATATTCACTCATCAATGTACTGTCACTCAGCAGAGTTAATCTACTGGCTACAAAGTGTTCCAAACGCATCAGTCACAGCTCCCAGATATGGGCAACACGCATATCATATATGGGTGACGGCGTATAATAGTCCAAGCAGTTTCGTACCAGTGCATCATCACCTTTACAGCTGTGTACCCGACAAAAGCAGCCATTATAGTATACTAAAAGAAATACCAACTTTTGAAATCCGGCTCTACCCCACCCATAACACAATAATAACAAAAGTGGCGTACCCTTGTAGCCAACAACTCACATTAGTGAGCAAGGTTCCTCTATCACTATCCATCTTCTTTGGGAAACTCCGCTTTGTGCTTGATAGTCAGATACTTGAAGTAATGAGTTTGGCATGCGAAATTGACTGGATATTTATGGATCAAAAGGGCAAGCGTCTTGGACTATTAATTAGAACTGGTAGTGTTGGATTTGTTACAACTCAATTTGTTCAAGGCGGACTTCCATTTTATTACAATGCTGTAAAAGAAATTTTGAAGATTTTTAATTTTGACTACAACAAACAAATATATGTTTTGAACAAACATTTTTTCATAACTCCTACAACTCGACGTGGCGTTCCCTTCCAAACTAACATGTTTCCGCGTCACACCGCATTAATTTCATACGGAAATATTTACGTTCTAGAGAGTACTAGCTTAAATTTCATTACGTGCAGTGGCTGGCACGCATACATGTCATTTGAGGCGTTTGTACAACCATTTCCCGCTCACCTTTGGTGTTTTTTACTTTGTACAATGTTTGCGTCGACGGTTTTCTTGTACGCCGTTGCACGCCTTAGAGCGCTAGAGTACGATTATTACTTTTTTGTTCTTAGGTCCTTAGTCGAGCAAGACTTAAATTTGTCACGTGACCTAGCAAACGCAACCGGATTTCGCGGGTTTCTAATCATGTTCCTTCTTATGTGCATTATACTTACAAATCTGTATCGTGGAGAGTTGACTTCCGAGTTAACAAGGCCGTTACAGCGCACGCGCCTAACAACCGTAAATGGATCAATTTCAAAATTTAGAATTTTAATACCGTTTGATGTGGCGTTGCATCCACATGGAATGAAATTAGCACTAAACAACTTTACTGTAAACGATAGATGGTCATATGCTAGTGACGTAATTTCAGCAAAAAGTTCGTTAATGCGAGCAATCTATAGTCAACTCACTTCCGAATCTTCCACAAATTATTATTTTACCCAAATGAAGTCAAAATTTCCTGAGCTTTTGAACAGTATAACCCCTATTTTTGATAGACCGCTCAATTTAAGTTGGTCAGAATTTTATAAAGAGTTGCTAAAATGCAACGATACTATTTTTGTGGACGAGAAATATATTTTAGATAAAACGTTTTTAAAGATACTTCAAAAACAACCAAACATAGTTGACGAAATTTATTACGGTCAAGATAGCTATCTGATGCAAAGAAACTACTGGGGGACTAAGGTACTGTACTTTGATCGCCTACATTTGCTGCACTACAGATTCCAGGGAATGTTTCAGTCGGGAATTTGGAACCGATTGTACAACATTGCTAAATATAAGGCACATAATGTAAGTGCAAATGTTCAAAATATCTTGGAACATTATAGTCAAAGGAGTAAGTATCCCAAGAAGGTTAATATGCAAAGTGGTTTGTTGTTGGGTGCGTTCATAATTTATATTAGTTTGATTCTTGTTTGTCTCTTTGCATACATATCGGAGCATCTCATGCAATGGATAGTTTGTGTTTTCTGGTAAATTAACTAGTTTCTAGGGTAGGTTTAGGTTAACATGGGAAATGCTTAGTTAACGCTTATATAATTTAATATTTATTATAAATGGTTAGAGAGTTGTTGTAAAATAGAGTTGGTTAAAAAGAATTATGAAATGCTGAAACTTAGTAATGTAAAAATAACTTAATTTAATTCTGTTGCCAAAAATGTTTAAGGATGTAATTTTTTTTTGAATTTTTATGGATTTTATCACGTGTCCTTTGCTAAACCACACTGAAATGTAGGAAGTGAGCAAAGTAACATATCCGCACACGTTATGATTGCTTTTTCATATGCTGCGAACTCGCTAATCATTGAACTTAATTGGGGTTTACCATCTACAGTTTAATTGACACTCCTCATTCTTCTGAAACAGAGAAGCATATGGACTGAATTGTCCAATTATAATCGAAAATTGTATCATCATTTCAAACTACTAATTGTTTTAGTAATTGCACAAACAGCTTTTGCTCAAACACGGCGCATTGTAGTGAACATTCAGTCTAATGGATCTATTACAAAAGCTGAACAAAACCTTGGATTAACGCAAGAGAAGTATTCCAGTCATTAGTCGTGAGACTTGTCAAACATTCTTACTAACCTAATTCAACCTAAGTATATTATATAATATAAAAAAAACTAATATTAAAAACATCCATTACTAACGCCAAAAAAATTTAATCAAATATCATGTAATTGTTCCAAAAAATTGTTCCCTGTGTTGACATCAGCTATGGGATTCAATATATTTAATTTCGTAGCTAAACAACCCAATGATTTATTAACACAATTTGCTCCACTAATACAAGTCTAGCTAAAGTTTCCGAACTGTCAAGTCTCCGTAACCTACAAACTGAAGTGATTGGGGCAAATGGGATGATTGTGGATCGGAAAACTTTGTAGCCGGAATGAAACTAACATCAAAACCGACCGCAAAAGGGGACAATTCGGTACTTATGTGTGCCCTCAAAATACGGTAGACCTTGGATTTCAGCTTAGATCACAAGAAAATCAAGGGAGCGGTAATGACACAGGAACAAATAATTTGAGGCTCTTCTGCGAAACTGATATGATTGTAGGAGACGGCCCTGTTCGGGGGAATTGGACACAGGTACAAAAATGCAACGTCGGAGAAGCAATATGCGGATTCAGAACTCGTGTTGAATGAAATCAAGGATTTGGTAATGAATTATTTATATGCTCATAGTATAGCAACTGTTTTACGCAGTGCTTTTTTAGTTTAGCTGACGATTCGGAGCTGAATAACATTGATACGGCATGCTGCTCTAGAACCTGAGCAAGAGTAGTCGTTGTCAAATACCATTGGAACAACAATATAACTGTAATGTAACAAGATTTTAAAATTTACCCAAAATCAAAAAAGTTGGCTTAAATGAACTTGAATCAGGCATTATTTGTGATCATATAATATACTGCATTCGATGCGAGATTGTGTGGAATATAACGTAATTGTAATACACGCAAAATTGCGTTTTGAATTATTAATATGTCAATTTTAATTAACTTAAGTGCCACACTTGCACCTGATTTTCGATGTTTCCGTTGGTTTTTAAGTTTTTTTTTTATTTTCGATGTTTCCGTTGGTTTTTAAGTTTTTATTTTCTCCATTTCCCGAACTTTGTCGTGATTGTTTTCTCAATTTAAAGTAAAAATGGAAATACAAGTGCAGAACCACACTAGGCACCTAACTTTCTCTAGTTCATATCTTTCCGGTTTAATTTTTATTTTTTAATTTAATTTTAAATTAAAATAACTAATTTAAAATAAATACAATTTGATTTTTCCAGTATTTTTTTACATTTGCACCGATTGCTTCCTTTACAAAAAACTAAACATCTTACAGAACCATGCAAGGGCTGCACTCTTTATTTTGCAGAATGCACAAAAATAAATATTCTCCACAGTAATTGTTTTTCTTTCTGTGCTTCCGTCCGTCCGTGCTTAACAATTGTACTGCCAAACTAGTATTGCATTGCATTCCAAAACTGCATTTGCACTTCAGAACCAAAACCAACTCACGAAGACATTTGCGTTAAGTGGATACTGAAAAATCTTCACTAGGGCCTTATGGAATGATCAAAGTCTAATTTTTGTAAAGGGAGTGCAAGAAAAGAGAAAATACGTGCACAAGAGGCATATTGCACGTTGCACACGAGGCATTGTGTATTGCAAATGAGGCATTGTGCATTGCACAAAAGGCATTTTGTGTTGCACATGATGCATTGTGCATTGCACAAGAGGCATTCAACATCCGTTCTCATACTTGCTAGTGGAGAGAGACTGAGGCTCTTAACCACTAGGCCAATCCCGTCAAGTATTTCTGTTTAGCAACGTAAATATTATCACACTCCCTCATATGATACTTTGTAAGCCATGTTGATATAAGCCACGTTTATCAAGCATGCATCTCTCGAATACTAATTGTATAAACGCTGTATGACTATCTAGTTGCATTAGTAAGAAGAAAAAAATAAGTTTAAATTATGCAGCATAAGAAAATTCATTGTTTAAAAGCGTACGTCACGCAATATTAGGATACTAATCGCAGGATATATACCACGCAAAACTTAACCAAGCTTACGCCAACCGTAAATGTTTCCTGAGCCAATTCTTAAATTTCGATACATAATACATCACTCGGTAATACAGCATTTCCTTTAAAAATGTAAACAGAGCAAACGCTATAAATCCAAAGTAAATATAGAAGCAGGAAACGACGTTCCCTTGCATGGAAAGTTTTTGAACTCGCCGTTTCTCATGTATCTTCTGTTTGTTTTTTAGGTACAGACGAGTCATTCTATCCTCGTCAGTTGGATAGTGAATTTTTATCCACTCGTCCCAAATATTAAATATTCCAAAACTTAATATTTGTTGCATTGTCATGTGTAACTCAGCATGGTACATGTTTTTGTCCAGCATAAAACCTGTCACATGGGTTTGTATCGTTTCCTTCCCTTGGAAATATTTCTGTTCTCCCTCATTACCCTCTTCCAGTTTTGTCAATTCACTATTTGCATGAAAGTATTTCACTGTTTGGTGTGATTCCACAATCACCACTTTATCTAGAGCTGTCGAAATGTTTCGATATACGTTCATCCTATCTTCAAGAGACTTGACATTAACTCGTGCAAAAAACAATTTTTTTGGAAACTTTGCTCGGGATACACAGAGATTTTCTACAAGGACCCAGTTGAATATAAATTTATAATAAGCAATTTTCTCTGAAACTTGCATTAAGTATTCTTCTACTAACTTTGCATTTTCACTTCGCGTGAAATTACACTCCGTGTTCCCTTTGTTAGGTTTATAAGACCCTCCAGAATCCTCTATTTCATATTCATATGCACAAAAATCTCCCTCATTAGGTCGTATTACAATTTGAAAGTCTGTGATACTAATTCCAGTACAAGTTGGACTCTTTTCCTTGATATCAGTGTTAAAGGCTTTTAGTTGTAACCTCATTTCTTCAAAGGTCCAAGACGTAGTCACAGCCACAAAGTCACCGAGATCTGCAAATGTTTCGTATTTTCCGTAAGTAGTCTTTGGAGCCGTGAGTTGCTTCACGACAAGGCCCCTGTACGCATTTATGAGCACTATCGAGGCAAGGAGCCAGAAGGCCACCAATATCCGATACTTGAATTTCTTCGATAGTATCTTGAGGCTCGACGGAGTATCATGCCCAGCGTCTAAAAATGTTGTATACGAGAGCAAGCACAATTGAAAAAGCAAGTTTACAACTGAATTTTTAAGAAGCGTCTTGTCGAGAATGCAGAGAATACTTATAATTATGAATAATTATGACCGCAAAAAGCGCAAATGTTCCCCATGAGGCAGTGTCGTAGCAGCGAGTGTACATGTTAAAGTCGAGTGACTGCTGTACACCGTTTTCCGTTGTGTACCCAATTTGATGCACACGTGTAGGAATGGCGTAGTCTACATATTCCATGCGTTTGTCCCAGATTCGGTAAGACATTGAACCAGACATAAACATAAAATAGTAGACAAATAAGTTGGGGAAATTTGGCTCGTACGATATAAAATATACTGCTTTTTCAAATACCAGATACCTCATCGCACTTTGAATGTCAGGAATTCTCTCATCCTTCTTAAAAGGATGTAGGTTGGCACACTGGAAGTTGATATTATTTTTGTAATGTTTACCTACATTACCGACAAAGTCGGGATACTGGCTCTGGTGTAAAAAGTAATACGGCCGGCCTTGGCCCATTTGAATATGAAAGTTGGCCATGTTCAATATTATATTCGAATAGCTAAAATTTGTGTATTCGAAAGAGAAAACAGGGTCAAATCTGACGAAGGAATAAACTCCGACACTACATGAGGTGGATATTCGGTATTTATTCCCACCTGTAGATACATATTTGTTGGTTACATGTTCTAGATAATAAATAAGAAGTATCGAGAACTTGGTAGGAGCTTCAGAGTTCACAAACTTAAGTAGAGGAAGTAGGGAATAGTCGCAAGTAGTGATGATGTTATAGTAAATTTTGTGAGAGGTCTTATCCCAGAAATCTTTTTGATAAAAACCTGTTTGATTGTTATAAACTTTCAAGTACTCAAATGGCTCAAAATAAGAGTATTCATCAGACTCGGGAAACATAACAAAGAGAGCGTAGCAATTATACTTGTTTCGTGGACGTACATAGTGGGTGTGCTTAAAGCCGACATAACTTGACAACCTGTAGTTGCAAAAATTAAAAAAATTATTAAACTCAAAACCATTGAAGTTTCTCCTGGTTCTCCTCCAAAATTAACTAAAAAAAATTTCTTACTTTAGCAAGTACTTCTAACAGAGGGGAAATACTGAGAGTACAAATTAGTTTCCTACCTGAAATTATTCTTTTACTAGAGTAGTAAACGCGTCGATTCGACGTGTAAAATCTTATTTTACCCGTTCCCAAATTGAGGAATTACATTGCAAGTGTATTGTATTGCATTTGCAATTGCAATATGACATTGGTTAGTTTTGTAAATGTGCAAATGCATTGCAACTTGTTTGCAATGGCAAATGGTGAAACCGAAAAGTATTGCAAATATACATATAGTGAAATTATGGTCGGCGGTTTGGCCATGTTTCGCCATTTGTCAGTGCAATGTAATTGCTTTACACAAACACAATTGAATACTTTGTAAATTGGCAAATGGCAAAAAGGCTTCCTTCAAATTAGCATATTCCAGTTGTATTATAAGTAATTATATAATGTAACGTCTAATTTGATTATGAACAACGTCTGCGTTTTTAACAAAGTCTCACACAGATTCTTTGTTGTACAAAAACTTTACAGCAATGCTTATTATTGTAATCGGAGAAATGCGTCAACGTCAAGTAATAAAATATGCGTTTGGCATTTGTAATGTGGTACTTGTGCAGTTACTTAAAAAAACCGCTCAAAAATAGGTTTTATAAAGTAAACGCCTTAAAATTGCATACTTGTTTGCCGGTGGATTCAAACCATTGCTTCTTCTGACTGAGCTACGAATCAGAAATATCGGCGTAGTTAACGGTTGCGTCAAGTTAAAGTCGTCTACGTCCGGCAGCAAGACACTGACGTAGCACTCTGAAAACTCCTTAACGACATCGTCTATATTTTGTAGACTATCAACGTCATACTTCATGCTAAATTTGTGGTAATTTCTGCCTTTTGCAAGAAACAGAGAGACTTGTATGATGCAAAATAGTAACGCTGCATATAGTCTCGAGAAATACATGTTTTCAATTTATATAAAATTATTAAATAACACGTAAACAAATAACAATAACTCCACATTTAATGACTTTGCAAACGATTTAGCCCAATTGTTGAAACTTTTGTAAAAAAAAAAAGCAAATTTATAGCTACTCGCACACCTTTCCTCAAGTCAGACAGTTTTAGCACTTTTTGAAAAATGAGTTGCCATAATTGATTGAAAATTTTCCAAACAAAAAAGTTTAAGCTAACCTATTATATTACCTTATTATAACCCAAGGGCGTGCCGATATGGTGGTCTCTCGGAAAACGGATTTAGGGGGTTTTGTTTGAAACAATAATTTTTTGTCATTCTTGTAACACAACACAACACTAAATTGTTTATTGTGTTTGTTTGAAATAAATTACTTATTGAAAAATTTAACTTAAAAGTGAACACGTTCAGACAAATTTCTAAAAACGAGTGTTTAGAGAACCTTCAAAAATTCTAATCAACAAAAAAAGGTTCTTGATGAAAGGAATTATTTATTCCATTGATTTTAAAAAATCTATGATATGCTTTATTTTATAATTATACAGAATTATTAATATTAAGCTAAAAAAAACTCGACACGCAAAGCAGAAACTTAAGCATGTAAAATATTTAGCATTCTTTTACTCTGCATAATTTGAGTTGATTATAATTACGTAAAAACCAGAATTTGGATTGTTTTACACAAATTCATTTTTTTTTTCAAAATTCAATAGTTCAACTGGATTAACATATTTACTTAAAGCGCAGCAATAACATAAACAGAAACAATGTGAAAAAGCAACCTCATATTTTTGAGGAACACAATCATTCACAACATAAAAAATCTCAAGCAAAAATAGTTCATCCTAATACTATTCTCCAATGAATAAAACTATCTCGAGCAAACTTGAAAAATTGACACTTGATTGATAAATTGATAAATGGCCGTACACTAACTTTTCTATAAACAAATTATAAATAACAAATAAACAAGCAGAGCAAAAACTGAAATCAAAGAATAGATATGAAAGCAGGACATTCTGTTTCCTGCAAGCTAATTGTAAGTTATTGAATTCGGCATTTCTCAAATATTGTTCTCTTGTTTTTGACATGCAGAAAAATAATCTTATCCCTCTTATCTCGGGTCGCTTGTACTCCCTTTTTAATGGATTGGAACAATTATTGCTTCAGACCAAGATTGGGGAGTAATAAGTATAAGCGTTTTAATGAGAATATTATCTGTGACTCATCTCAAGCACTTTTCGGCCAAATTTGTATTTTCACTACGCTTTTGATTTCATTCATAGTTTCCAATATGCGTCTTATAAAGTTTCACAAGAATCTTCAATGCACATTTCAATTTCCTATTTCTATCTTATTTCCTATTCCTTTACCTCTATTAGTTTTCACTTGCTATTAAAAATTAAACTAAACTTGATAATAGCCAAACATGTTAGTCCCTGCATAGAAAAGTTCAGAAACAATGTGCAAAATTTTTTGTATCTGGCTACTATAAAAATCTGTTTCATGACGGTATGAAATCTTATTCTGCGTAACCAAAACTAAACATTATCCTCAACTAACCAGATCTTAGCAAGGCTCTAAAACTTGATATTCCATAAACCACTGTGCGATATTCCATGTTCGCAGTTCCTATTAAGAATGCAAAGAGTTCAAAAACTATAAATCCACAGTAGATAGGAAATCAGAATACAAGGTTTCCCTGCAGGCTAAGTTTTTGAATTCGGATTTTCAAATGGATTTTTTTTCTTGACATACAGGAGGTTTATGTTATCGTCTTTCGTATGACAGTGAAAACTTATCCAATCACTCCAAATATTAAATATCTCCGAACTCAGTATTTGTTTCATAGCCATGTGTAGCTCCGCATGGTATAAGTTCTTGACAAATTGGAATCCCGTGACATGCGTTTGAAGGGTTTCTTTTTCTTAGACATATTGCTCTTCATCGATCATTCCATTCTCCAACTTTTTTAACTCGTTGTCCAAATGAAACGAATCCGTAACTTCGGGCGTATCCAAAATCACCACTTTATCGAGTCAATCTTTATCAATCAAAATGTTTTGTTGGGTTTTACTCTAATCTTCACGAATTTCACGAACTTTACTGTCGTTTGATATTACAACAAATACGAGTTTCCCTGGAAAATTAGACAATCTCCCACACACATTTTCTGCGCTCAGCCATTTAAATGTTTGCTCATTATAACCAATTTTCTTTTTAACTTGTCTCCAATATTCTTTTACCAACTTTGCGTTTCACTCCGCGTCAAATTGCACTGTAAACAATTTTTGCAGTTGGAGATCTTACCCCCTTCTCTTTGCTTAAACCCAACCATAACCTATTCTTTTACAGAAAAAACTGAAACCAAGAGAAGGTGAAATGTTGAATAGAGGGAGGTTATTACCCAGGCTTGAATTTTGATACAAGAAGAATTACTCTGCAATATAACATAAATACTGTTACCTTCAAAAATGCAAAGAAAGAAACACTATAAATCCAGAGTGGCCCACGGCCCGAAGTCCGGGGGGTTAGGATCCTTTTCTTAACTTGGGAACCTGCCGAGATCGAATTTTGGTGAGAGCACAGTAAAACAAAAGTATGCAAAAAAAACAGTGTTCAGCCTCTGCCTAAATAGAATCTCCTCGGTGGTCAACTCCACGTTCACTGTCTAGCAGAAGGCTCTTGGCCTCACTCCTTGGAACTTTCCAGTAAACACACATGCTGATACAATCCTCCCCCGCTCACTAGGACAAGCTTAAAAACGTTGACCAAACCATAAGCGAATGTCAAAGAACCAAGAAAAAAACTACCAACAACAAATTTCCTCAGCAAATATTCTTAATAAAGTTTATAATCCGTGGTAAAACTGTCAACCAGTAGCGGAAGTAGGAAAGTTAGAATTTGAAATTTTTTAAAATCAGAGTGGAAAACAGAAGTCCGGGTTTTTGAAGGTCAAGGGCCATTTCCGGGTGACAAGGGGGTCCTGATTTTCCTGATGATACTATGATCATCAGGATTACCTTTTTGTTTTATGCAAAAGTCAAAAGTGGGGTTTGACCTTGAAGGGCCATTTTGAGGTCAATGGGTCATTTTGGGGGTCATTGTGGGCCACAGAAACAAAAGACTATACAAATATTGTTCTCTTTAAAGTCGAACAACTTTTGTAGGGGTCGTTATCTATGTTGTTATAGAATGATATATGATAATGATAATGATTTTTGACCCCTACGGGGTTCACTTCCGGTCAAACTAAAACCATCATGATCTGGGCCGAAACTCAATAAACTCATATCTGAAAAGAAATGTGAGTTATGTTGAGTAGTTCCGGAAATAATCGCGGTTATCAGACATACAGAAATGACGAAAACATAAGTAGCTTTTGCTTGGCTTCCGTTAATAATAACCCTTAATTTTGTGTAAGTAGTAGTGGAAATTTTTTTTTTGAAATAATTGCACACAACGAGTAAACAAACTGGCAACAATTTAGTAGAAGAATGATAAACTTTGGAGTTAGTGAGAGGAAGCTTACAATATTCAAAGCATAATAAGCAGTTAGGGCGCTACTGCATATTGAACCTACAGACGTTTACCCAATTATATTGTTAAAAAACATGCTTAATTAGTTATATTAAGATCACTTTTACCAACCGAGCCGCACGAGACCGTCTAATTTCATCATAGCAAACGCCAAATTTCTTGTCAAAATTTTAGCCTTCTATTTTAACTTGAGCAGGAAGCAGCTCTGTATTATTAATCGGTATAGTTTTTTGTAATAAATTGCCTGCGTAAGAAATCGCGATTCCGATGAGCAGTATAATGCGCATTTGTAGCCTAGCAACCACAGCCCTAATTTTTCTTACTCCCGTTTTCGCAACACTAACAAATTTTCACAACTTTTTGAATTGTCAAATAATACTATTGGAAAATGTTCACTACCAAGCAAGTGGTCCTGCCGCAAAGACTTTAGCAGATATTCAAAAACATCCTAATATAAGACTTACAGCAATATCTGCAAATTCGACTCTTCGAGCAACAATTTCTGCAGTAAGGAATTACCTAATGCTAGGGAAACAAAACTGTCAAGTACTTTTGGCTATTGATTTACATGCCACAACCTACTGCCAATTCGCAGAATGGACCATTTGGCTAAAAAATGTGCGATATCGTCTACATGTCTACAATATATGGGTAACAGTCTACAACAATGTAGTTGGTTATATTCAGTTACACCAACACATATCGAAGTGTTTGGGCAACTCAGATGCTCAGACGGCAATGACATATCTCCCTATTTTTGAACTGCGACTATACTCAATGGAAGTTGAGATCATCACAAAAGTTATGCATCCTTGTAGTCAACAACTAACTTACATAGCCAATCACTCTCTGACAGCTACAGTTTTCTTTGGCAGCTTACGCTTAAATTTGGATAAAAACATCCTGGAAGTCGTACGCTCCGAATGCAGTACATCATGGGTATTTTTGGAACAAGGAGGAGGTCCTGCACTTTTAATAAAAACTGGCAAAGCACTTGTAACAAAAATATTTGTTTCAGGAGCAAGTCGATTTTACTACAAAGCGGTAACAGAAATCTTGCAGGTACTTAACTTTGGTGAAAATGTGGTCAAGAACGGATTGTACAAAATAGAGTCCAATCCACCAAAGCCTCCTCATTCCAGTGTATTTGAAACAAGTTTTTTTAAGAAAACCCATATGTTGTACGGAAACGTGTATGAGCTGGAAGCTATCAGCCTAAATTTGCTAACTTGCAGCGGATGGCAATCCTACATGTCTTTTGAATCGTTTATTCGGCCTTTTCCCGCTGACCTTTGGTTGTTGTTAGGTTGTACAATGCTTGCCTCCACAGTTTTTCTGTACATTGTTATACGTAGTAACTCCCTGAAAGATAGTTGCCACTTTTTTGTGCTTAAATCTCTACTTGAGCAAGATTTGCATTTTTCAAAACGCATAGAGTCCTTGATCGGATTCCGCGGTTTCTTAGCCGTGTTTCTGATGATGTGCATTATTATCACAAATTTGTATCGCGGAGAGTTGACCTCAGAACTAACAATGCCATTGCAACGTACAAGGCTCAAAACAGTGAATGATACTATTTCAAAGTTCAGGATTTTAGTACCTTTAGATGTTGCCTACATCCCATTATTTATGTTAAAATCTACGTTAAAGCTTACAACGCGAGAAGATAAGTGGTCTTTTCTATCTGGTGTAATCGCAACTAGAAGCTCACTCATTCGAGAACTTCTGGGCAAACTAAATGTTGGTTTGGTATTAAACTATGACATACCTAACTTAGAATTCAAATTTCCAAAACTGTTGACCAGTTTAACGCCCGCTATGAATACGCCATTGAACTCAAGTATGTCAGAATTCTTTAAAGAACTCTTGAGATGTAACGACACTGTATTTGTAGAAGAGAAACATGTTTTGGACAAAACGTTTTTGCATATACTTCACAAAAAATGGGATAACGCAGAAGACGTTTACTACGGCGAGGATACATATTTGATGCGTAGAAACTGGTGGGCAACAGAAGTGCTCCTTTTTGATCGACTACATTTCCTGCACTATAGGTTTCAAGGCATGTTCCAGTCTGGTATTTGGAACCGATTGTACAGTATTGCCAGAAATACTGCGCAAAGCTTTAGCGTAAATGATCAAAATACTTTGATTCATTACAAGTACAAAAGCAAGTATCCGAAGAAGGTGAATATAAATAGTGGACTCCTGTTGGGCGCATTCACGGTATTTGCAACTGTGGTGTTGGTTTGCATTTGTGCCATTTTAACGGAGTACATTGCAAATTGGATTATTTCTTGTTTTATTATAACTGTGGCGACAATACACGCCTAAATTAATTTTCATTCATCTTAATTATTTAAGATTTTCTATACACTTATTGAGTCAAAGTTCAAGTAGTTGCACACTCCATTTCCTCTAATACATAAGTAGGGTTATTCTTGCCTTGTCCGTGTAGTTGATTTTTTTTGCAAAATGCTTAATCTTATGGTTTCAATCTATAAAAATTGCGCGGTGACGTCTTTAAAAAACAGTTGTGCGTTAAAAGTAAGCGGTCAAACTTTAAAAAAAAATTACAAACTGTCACAAAACAAACCGGATTGTGCACCCAGAATAACCACTTTATCGAGCGCTATCGAAATGTTACCATAGAAGATCATCATTGCGAATCATAACCTTGTCCTCAACAAGTGCAAAAAATAGTTTCTTTGGAAATTTGCCCGTGACCTACACATGCTCTCTATGTTTCTCCAACAAAAAATTTTTTTATGGTAAGCATTTTTTCTGCCACTTGCGTCAAGTTGTCTTCTATCAGTTGGGCATTTTCACTTTGCGTTTAACTTGGTTTTAAAGATAAGTTCTATTACTTCCCCTAGTATCTTTTCCAAACTCTTCCTACGCACAAAAGTCGCATGGTAAATTTGGTTTATAATATTTTGTCAAACTCTCAACCTAAATTTTGTTTGTCAAAAATTAATATTACATTTCCTTCAACATAAAATTCTAAAATATTAATCATTCAATTACATCAATGTGACTCTAGAAATTTTAATAATGTTTGTTTTTAAGATTTGAAAAATTTTGTTTTACTTACGTAAATAATATATAAAATACATTAAAAATTAAAACGAGATGAAAAGTAAAAGCCAAACAATCCCGCTTTAGCGCATGAGGAATTTCGCTTCATCTATTCCGTTCTCCAGAACTAAAAATTTTAACTGCAAATTTTGCTAAAATCAAAGTTTAAATTTATTCCAAGCAACTAATTCTTAAAATAACTACAAAACAGTTCTTGAGTTATGAGATTTTACGAGATCGAAAATGCACATGTTAACATTATTATATTAGCATGAGTCGTCGGCTTCTAATATACTAAAACAAAGAAAGAGTAGTTTAAAGTCAATTTTACTGGCTAAGTCAATAATGTAAGAGTAGAACATGTACGTTTATTTAAATGTAACTTTTTGGTGGTTAATTTTGTTTAATGTTTAAATTAGTAACCTAACTTTTTCCCTCTGCTATTTGTCATTCGCTTATAGACTGCTGAACATGCTTTCGCTTTTGAGTGGGGGAGGTTGCAGGATGGTAACGGCCTGCGAGTTGACTGGGAAATGAACTCCGGGTTGAACACCGAGGAACCTCTGCTCAGGCTGAGGTTGAATAAAACCGTGCGCATCCTCTCCACGACGGCAACTTTACACCCTTCCAGCCACCGCTACCACAGCACTTTTTTCTTTTGCGGGTCCCGGGACTTGAACCCGGCACCTGTCAAAAGTAGGAGAAGGTTCCTAATCTTAACTAGGTCTAAACTTAAAATTCAATTCTAACAAAAGAATAGTTTAAATTTTACATCATATTCAAAAACTTGATTCAAAAATTTCTATTCTACATATTGCCTGCCAAAACATAGGTTAATTTCAGCGTAGCTAAAATATTTTTTGTAAAAAAAGATCAAGAGTTAAATTAGTGTTAAAATTAAAATAAAAAAAAATAATAAAAATAATAAAAATTATAATGGCACATCCGCTCCCAATCAACATAATTGTTAGTTAAAGGTTAAAATTTGTCCTATAAATTGTTTGCATATTTAGAGATAGAACAACATATGTAGGGCTTTGTAATGTATCGTTGACTGTATCGTGCTGGCAAAGGAATAAATAATCGCACCAGCGTCACTAGCTAGGCCACACGTAGGATTTTCAATTTCTCACGTTCGTTCGCTGTGCAATGCTCCAGGACATAGGTCAGGGAGAGTGATTCTTCACAGAACTTGCATTTTTTGTCAGAGAACTCCCCGAAATTGATCCATTTCCAGATTTAATTCGGAATAAGGTCTGGCCCCGGAGCTTTGGCTGCCTTAAGTTTCTTGATATCTAGCTTCACTTCCAGAATGTTCACATTAGCATCAAGTATACCGTCCTTTTTGGTGTAGCCTGAAAAATGCGGCGGATTAAAGCATCGTTGGTTTGGCGGATCAAAAATTTCATTGAAGTGTTTGTGCCATTCCTCCTCTAAGATTGAGTTTCCTTGCATAACTTGTCTTTTCCGGCCGATCTTTACGGCACGCCAGAACGGCGAAAGATTACTTATGTCACACAACTATATAGCTCATTCAATAATCAACTTAATTTATGGAGTTGCGATGTAAAGTACATTGAAACTAATCAATTTCCTCGAACGCAAGGAAATAAAAACTAGAGGTCTCCTCAAGGAATATTCAGTTTCGCAAACTTATATCTTCGCAAACAAAATTTGCAAATTTTAACCCCGTAATGCAAATATTGGCAACAGTTGTTAAATTTGTTTAATAAACAACTTATTCTTCGTTGCTCAAGATTCACGTGCTGCTTTCTGTAGTGGTCCAATCTAACTCAAAATCACGCTTAAAGCAAACCGTATAATTGAACTTTTAAAGTTGACACCTTTACTAAATGTAACTGTGTATTACTAGAGTTCATCAAGTCCTTCCTACTTCAAGCATGTCTGATTCTTTATACGAAACAAAAGTATTACCGTTGTTTACTCCAAAAAGTGAAATATTGAAGATATGGTGGTAAAGTAGTAGAGTAAAGGTGATAAAATACTAATGCTTCTGTATTAGCCTACACAGACTCCCCTCCAATTTCTGCTAGAATTTTGTTGTCATCTATTCTCTTTGCTTAGGAGGTAAAACTTATTCGTATTTGGCTATGAATAGCACAAATTTGACAAAGCGAATCAAGTGAAGCATTAACTAACTCCAAAGCTAAGACCTCTCACGTCTCATCTTTTATAAAATGTCTCCACAACAAACTAGTACTGTTTCAGGTTAGGAATATCATGCAAATTCAACAACTTACTAAAAGTCACAGATAAGCTGTATTGTCTTTAGTTCCTCTAGAGCGTTGCATTAAAATTTTATATTCTAACATATCTCAATTTAGCAATTTTATTATCAATCTGATTCCCGAACACGTTCTCCAAATCTAACTCAAATTGTTCTTAAATCAAAATGTGAAATTATACCTCAAACGGAATTTTCCCGTATCTTCGTGATTAAAGTACATGGAAATGAGTGATAAAGTTTCATTTTGGTCACTCACTAGAAGTTGGCGGAGTTAGCCTAGTGGTTGGAGCTTCAGTCTCTCTCCACTACCCAGCATGAGAACGAGGGTTCAAATCCCTTAATCAGCCACAAAAAAGTGTTTTCTGTTGGATTTCCCCGTAATGGAATTACCTTGCATCTGACCTTTTGTATGCCCGTATCATTCTGAACTAAACATACACAGACAGAGGATATGAAAATTGCCCGATATGTTTCCCAACATACTTTGTCAGAATTGAGAAGACTACCCTCATTTGCATAGAGCCACCTGCGGTTATCAGGCGAAAGCTACGGCCGTACTTGACTTGAGGTTGGTGTCCTCCCTTGTGGACTAGGCCCGTAAAACAGCGGAATTTCACGGATAGTCTGTTGACTTGATGACAACATCTATGCTAATGAGCTCCTTATTTTTCCACATCCCTGCCATTCCTTTCATGTTGACCATCCGCTCTGCGGGAATGTCAAATAAAGTGCCTTTTCCTTACAGGGAAAGTATGAATGAGAATGCTTTATGTAAATGTAAAAATACTAATGCTTCGAAAGTAGGCTACCCACACTCCTCCCCAATGTCTAGTTGTATTTTGTAGGCACTAATTCACTCTAATGATTATGAACCCAGGAGGAGAATTTCCCCTGTTTTTTTTCGTGTGCACGTCTACCTGTAGAATTTATTTTCAGAGAAATAGTTTAATTCAAACTAATGAGTGTTATGCATCATTTTTTCCAGCGGCTAAAATATTAGTGAGAACTACAGTAGAACTTAACCACGGAGCTCTTATATCCCATCTACTAGTTTCGTGGAATACAAATTTTTAAGTATCCTTCTTAATTTAAATTAAAGACGTTTAAGTATAATATATGTGTAAAATAATCTATTCCTAATTAAGGACAAGGAAAGGGACGTCAAATTTCAAATTGTTACAATGTGAAGGACGAACTAGCATGAATGTTGTCATCGAGAGGGCAACAGACTATCGTTAGCATTCTGCAGTTTTACGGGACTAAAACACAAAGCAGTAGACTTTTTTGCGGCTGGTTGGAGGATTTAAAACCTCGTTCTAAGGCTGGCTAGTGAAAGTTAGTATCTATCCCGAGATTTTCACAAATTTATGTTTCGAAACGTGTGGAGCAAATGCAATTTTTTCACATTTTCATTTTGAATTCTGTGGGGACTTCGGCCAAACTTCTATGCAACGACCGGAAAAACTTTAGGCACCAGGACTTCCAAGGCTGCCGTTTTAGTGTAAACAAATTCCAAGATGCGCCTCGCCAGTCGACATTGAAAGCGAAAAGCTTTTTTTGGTAACCAGGTTTGCGAGAAAATGTGCCAGTTTTCGAGACTAAAATTGCCTTCATTCGGAACTTCTAAATATTTTATTCTATTCAATACACTATAAAATGGGCCGATTTAAAATCATAATTACCTACCTACATTTGTACAACGCAAACCTAAAAAAGGAAAACAATGGATTTTTAATTTGCTGCTGTGCTACTCACTTTTGGACTAATTGCAATTCTGGCAATTAGCAACGGTAAGGCATTGATCAATTTGAAAATTTAATACACTTTCGGAACAGTTACATATTTCTTATAAAAAGTTTCAATATTTCTTTATTATGATTTGCTACAACCACTTGCAGGAGAAAGCAAAAGCCTTTGATATAGCTTTAAATTAATTTGTTCTACCGCATGAAAAATAGCAACGCTAAATTTTAAATTTTGCGACAATGTGCTTCGTTAACCATATTGAATAAATTGAATATATATTGAATATATATATATATTGAATAAAATCATTATTTCTTTTTACTTGATTAAACAAATTGCAATTAAGATAACGTTATTAAGTATTTTACAAGCATGTTGATTCTGTAATTCACAACCTGTTTACTTTTATGTAGTTGACGCCGTGAAATGTGCTAACAACGAACGATATAAATGTGTCGAGTGTTGCAAGGAACCAAGGCAAAGTAAGTTGTTTAAGACTCTGGACGAAAAACAGTAGTGCGTATTGCATGACAACGATTGCGGCTATTACGGTTGCGTCTTCAATGAAGTTCAATACGCGGACCCTTGGGCTCCACGCAAAAAATCAAAATATTGACATAAATTTAAGTTCATTTCCTTAAAAAATAGTATATCAAATACAATGAAATAAAGCAATGCATTTTATTCTACCTGAAACGATTTGTAAGTAGGAAAATGACCTTTCTTTTAGTGGTAGCAAAACTAGTAGTAGGTTAGTAGCTTCTTAACACTTTTAGCACGTTGATAGCATCCTATTTGTTGAAAATTTTGAAATTACATTCAGTTAGCTCTAAACTAACTCCAAGGAGCTGATTTTTCTTTAATTTGTTCTTTGAATTTTATTTAAACTTTAAACCATATATTTGTTGAAGTTTCACGTGATCACGCAGTACAAAGTCTTTATAGGTTTGACCTTCTTAGTACAAACGTTTGATTACTTGGAAGTTGGAAAAACTACATGGAGCGACCCAGCCTTAACGCTAAATTTCACCGTGACTGTTGTTCCTCCCAACAACTAAAACTAAAAGCAATGTTATAAAGTAGTATTTTATATTTCTATTTACTAGTTTAAGATTGAGTAATAGAACTGATTTTACAAGGAAAACACAGTCGAAATTTGAGACAGATTTTATAACGGATATTCAGTGGTCTTCCTTTGCTCCTCTGTATCACTAGATTTTGAAAATAGTTTTACTGATTTATACCAGAAGAAATTGAATTACATTTAAAACAAATAAAAATTCCAAATTATTTTTTGCCTTTTTCTTTTCGAACGGTGCAGCATACGGCTCCGCAACGACAATTCCTCAAAATTTTTTGTTTTGAAATATAAAGTATATAAACAAATTTCAACACTACAAACAACGTTTTAATTACAATTACATTGTTATTAGAATATATATGTATTATATTGAAATGATTGTAAAAGTCATGTTTAGATAAATATGGTCAAATGCTTGTGGTTATTTATCTTGTAAGTACCAGGAGTATATAAGCATAGTTTATCATAAGCATAGTAATACTAATTATTAAAAATTAAATAAATAAGTAAAGATTGCCGACCCAAGTGTTTTCATATACACGCGGTGCAAGTATAGCTTGAGGTTCCAATATAAGATCTTTCCCTAAAACCAAATTATAAAATACTTGCGAAAACCCGCAAAACCCAACCTAAAACCTCTTTTTTGGTTTTTGTGGTCATTTTATAGTTAGCAAATCAGAGACACACCTGAGCACGACTTCAGTTTTCAAAATTAATTGAAGCAAAATAATTAGTGATCTAATAAAACAGGGCTTACACTATTGTAATCAGTATCAATTACTGAGTAATTATTTCCACACAAAGTATTGCTTTTAGCGTTTTCCAGCGAATGTGGACTTTTTTGGAGCAATTTTTGCTTCTTTGTTCTTTTACTCACATCTGCGTCTTTAGTTAACAAAGCCATTTGCTTTGTACTGTTAAACACGCATGCACATTTTTCAATTCGGTAGATACAAAAATCTATGCTTACAAGTCCTTCATACCGTATTTCTGCCCTTCCTAACACGGTAACCATTTCGAATGTCAAATGACGTTCCTTTTCTTTGTGCATAATAAGAAATAAGTTATTTTATACATAAATTATACATAAACGTCTTTAAATGGGGTCAGGTTGCCGAGAGGTTAGAGCATCGGTCTCTCTCGTCTAGGTGCCGGAGATCAAATCTTACTATAGGCATACATTTATGTGTTCCTGGGTATGTCGATCCGCCCAGAAAACAACGCTGTTTTCCAATAGCAGTGACCCAAATATGCCATTTTAGCGCATGATCAACGTGAGTTTCGCTATCCTAACAAACTAAATTTGTATACCATGGAACAAGTAGACGGGATATTTGGCCTCCGTAGAAGCATGGGTATTCATTCTGCTTAAGTTCTACTGTAGTTTTCACTAATATTTTACCTGCTGGAAAATATGATGCATAATACTCATTAGTTTGAATTAAACTATTTCTCTGGAAAAGAATTTCTACAAGACATGCACAAAAAACAGGGAAAATCCTCCTCCTTTGCTCATAATCATTAGAGTGAATTAGTGCCTACAAAATTCTAGTAGACATTGGGGAGGAGTGTGGGTAGCCTTTTTTCGGAGCATTAGTATTTTTACATTTAGATAAAGCAATTCAATTCAAGTTTATTGATTTAAGGCTCACCCATATCAACATGTACATACTCTTCAATAATACGTAGTACTAGTTTATCTTTAGTTTACATTAAATTAAATTACATTAATAGCTGTACATAGCATAAGTCTACTTAAGTACTGTTAAAATTAAAATACGTGTATAAAAAGTGTTTGCTCACAACAGTTGAAACGCAGAGTTAAGAGGTCAGGGTTTGAGAAGCAGGATCCGAAGCTAATGCACTATTGCCCTTGCAGAGTCGTAGGAACTGTTTGGCTTTGTTAGAGCCGCGTCCTATGCAATGACTCAAAAGAGCGGCAAGAGCATATGGAAGCCGCAATCAAAACACGTAGAACAAAAGTTAAAATTAGATTAAGATCTCATTAAAGCAATCTCATTCATTATTTTCCTGTAAGGAAAAGGCCCTTTATTTGACATTCCCGCAGATTGGTTGGTCAACATGAAAGGAATGGTGGGGATGTGGTAAGAATAAGGAGCTCATTAGCATAGATGTTGTCATCAAGCAGGTGCAAAAGACAATCCGTAAAATTTCGCTATTTTACGGTTCTAGTCCTGAAGACTCTGTTTGTGTATGCCTAGTTTACGGAGATACGGGCACACAAAGGTCAGAAACAAGGTAATTCCTTTAAGGGGAAATCCAGCAACAAAGACTTTTTTTGGCTGATCAGGGGATTTGAACCCCTGTTCTCATGATGGCTAGTAGAGAGAGACTGAAGCTCCAATCACTAGGCCAACTCCGCAAACTTCTAGCGACCAAAGGAAAACTTTTTCACTCATTTCCATGTACTCTAATCACGAAGATACGGGAAAATTCCGTATGAGGTATTTCACATTTTGATTTAAGCACAATTTGAGTTAGATTTTGACAACGTGTTCGGCGATTAGATTGACAACAAGATTGCTAAACTGAGCTGTTTTAGAATATAAAATTTCAATGCAACGCTCAAGAGGAACTAAAGACAACACAGCTTATCTGTGACTTTTAGTAAGATGTTGAATTTGATATGAACATGATATTCTTAACTTGAAACAGGATTAGTTTGTTTTTGAGACTTTTATAAAAGATAGGACGTGAAAGGTTATAGCTTTGGATTTAATTAATGCTTCACTAAATTTGCTTTGTCAAATTTGTGCTATTCACTCTCCACACTGCACTCGTGGGTTCGAATCCCACGGCAGCCTTCGTCCTCATGTGTGTGGTTTTCCCACTGGGATTTTCCACACAACTTTGGCCCGAATTGGCGTGAGGACATCGGGCATAGGGCTCCCCCGCCCCCTAGTGGGTGGCTAGAGCGCGCCCTCGAGCCCCATAGGCCACCGCCTGCAGGGGGTTGTAGCAAATCATGAATAAAAAAAAATTTGTGCTAGAAAATAAATGACAAACAAAATTCTAGCAGAAATTGGAGAGGAGTCTGTTTAGGCTTATACAGAAGCATTAGTGTTCTGTCACGTTTACTCTACTACTTTACCACTATATCTTCAATATTTGACTTTTTGGAGAAAATGACAGTAAAACTTTTGTTTAGTATAAAAAAAACATAATTGCTTGAAGCAGAAAATGACTTGAAGAAACCTAATAAAACAGAGATACATTTAGTAAACGTGTCAACTTTACAAGTTCAATCATAAGATTTGCTTTAAGCTTGATTTTGAATTAGATTGGAACGCTACAGAAAGCAACGCGTGAATCTTGACCAACGCAGTATAATTTGTTTATTGAACAAATTAAGCAAACTGGGAACAATATTAGAATGACAGAGTTACAATTTGATAAGTTGGCGAAACTGAATATTTTTTGAGGAGATCTCTGGTTGGATTACCCTGCGTTTGAGGAAATTGATTAGTTTAAATGGTGTTTACATCGGAACTTCATAATTCAGTTTATTATTAAAAGAGCCATTTCTTAAAATCTAAAATTTTGTTCTAACTCGAAAATTGGTTGCCAATTTTAGCCAATTTCTGGGTACTAGAATTTTTTTTTACTAAAATATTGTAGCTACGCTGAAATTAACCTATGTTTTGGCAGGCCAAAAGAAGAATAGATATTTTTGAATATGATGTAAATGTTAAACTATTCTTTTGTTAGAAATGAATTTTAAGTCTACTGATTGATGTGTTGTCCATGACCCGTAGTCCGGGAGATTAGGAACCATCTCCTAACTTGGACAGGTGCCGGGTTCAAGTCCCGGGACCGACAAAGGAAAAAAGTGGTGTGGCAGCGGTTGCAGGAAGTCTGGAAAGTTGCGAGGAGGAGGTTGCGTACGGTTCACGTACTTATTCTACTCTTACACTATTGACTAAGCCAGTAAAATTTACTTTAAACTACTCTTACCTTGTTTTAGTGTATAAGAAACCGACGCCTCATACTAATATGATAATGTTAAAATGTTAATTTTAGAGTCCAAAGAGAGTCCTTAAGTGTCTTGGTTGAACAAAAACTAACCTGATCCTTGCATAGTACCAGAGATGGGCATCGTTTTTAAATAACTTTTTTTTTGGTAAAAATTTAAGATACGGCGAACCCTGTCCTAGAACCGTTTTGTTTGGCTGGTATATTAATAAAATTATTGATTAAGTAGTATTGATGAATCACGTTTTTACATGATTTGAAAATTAAAAAATTCTTATGTTTACCGTATATAATGTAAGTCGGGGATCAATTAGAATTCATTTCGGTAGTATAAACCGGAGATTGGGCTGTCTCACTAGTTTGACTTCAAGCTTTTACCCCGGCTTTTACCGGGGTAGTTACGGTGTGAAAAATTGAAAAACTATATGTATAGCTTAAAAGAAGTGTTATTGGATATTGAAAATAAAGTTAGGCTAAATAATTAATAGTTTAGTTTCATATCGATAAGAGTTGTTTCTGTAAAAAATGGCGTAACGCTCAACACTTAATCACAATGCTTAATTTTAGATTTGAAACTGCAGGTTTAATAATAATTATAATAATAATTTTTTTTTGTAAGTTCTAAAATTTTTAATTTGGAAACTGCCTTAGTCTACTCTATTTTTTTTGTAGATTTCAGTTTAATTGATTTTACAAGATTTTACGTTCTAAAAAGGCAACCTGACACACTTTGTAAGCTTTGCTGCGTAATATCTAATAAAAATGAAATGAAATAATTAAATTAAAAGATATTAATTACACGAAGCAATCAAACGTTATTTAAGTTAAGGAACAGACCAACGGCAATTAATTTACATCTTCCAAATATGATGAGGGTAGTCGAGTGAGTGAAGTAGCTTTTAGTTGAGCTTAACACTCAAAAAAATCAGCAGATGACCACAACCACAGTAAAAAAAATTTTTATTGACGTTCTCTAGTCAAATAATGATCTTTTTCATAAACTAACGATTAGGTTTTTAAATTACTCAATTTTTAATAACTAGTTTCAGTCAATGATCTCAGTTAGTGTTACTCAATTAATTAAACTTGAGTACTATCGTCGTGATCCGATCTCTGCCTTGTCAACAATCCCTAGTCACATGTGTTTTGATAATGACCCTTGGCCTTGTGAGTTTTGTCATCGATTCTTCAACTGACAACTGATTAATTTGTAAGAACAATTACCTAAATAACTAAGTAATTGATGAACTTCTAACTAACTCGATCATTTTTTTGTGTGCAATTGTTTTGAAACTTTTTCTTAAAGAAATTTGACGTAAATTACTTCGTCCTTAATTACAAGTAAATAATAAACACTTTACTTACATTAGCCTTAAAATTAATGAAATGCTGTTGATTGTATGCGGTGATTAATTCTTAAATCCAAATGCAAAGGGCCCGTGTCATGTACGAAGAGCTTATAACTTTTGAACGTAAACATTAAAGCTTTGGTGTTTAAGCTTAAGGCACACAAAAGCTTAAGTGCCATTCTCAAGGGTTCTTTTGTATTTTATTGACGTTTAAATCAATTAACAATTGATTAGTCCAAGTTCTGACAATGTCACGTCAAGACAAGGTCAAGTGGTGATTAAGTTATGTAAAGCTTGTACGTGCCTTTTCATACGCCCTCATTCTCAAGGGCAGCTTAACGGTGGCTGTAAATTTTCCAAGACAAACAAGCCCGTCCACGGACGAAGAGCCCATACTAGGTTGGTTAGGTTACATATAGTTGCATAGTTAGGAAACACTTTGAAGTTTGTGCCAAAATGGAATCCTACAATCTACTTCTAGAGGAAATTTGGTTAAACCAAATCTTGCTTAGCAAAAGAAGTAGAATGTTTGAGCGTAGTTTGGCATACTGAAACTAAGCTGAAGCGAAAATACATGTGCAAAAGTGTTCCCTTAACCATGCAATCCAGGTGGTAGTGATACCACCTCCATTAAAAACATGCATACATTTTTATAAAAAAAAAACTTCAAAATTTTAAAATAATATTGCAACTCTGCAAAAAAAAATTAATAAGTTTTGTGACAAAAAATTACATTATCTTCATTTAGTCAAATTATTGAAAATGCAATCAAGTTTTCGAATGTTATAATCACGCACAAATCACGTTTTATAATAAGAATCACAAAGTGAGCGTATCACCCTTAAGTCACCGGAGGCCCTTAACGTCATAAATTTTCAATTTCTCAAGTCATCTCACATTGAATTTGTTATATAATTGTACTCCTGTGTTTTCCCTCCGGGTAATATCTGAGACCTATCGCAAGGCAATTACCTACAAAAAAAGACCATAAAAGAGGTCTCACGCCCTCATATTAACTTCATTTCTGCCTTACGTCAGAACTACCACCGCCGCGACGAAGGGAAACCCGTAATTTATTAAAAAAAAACCGTTGTGAAGCACGGTCATTTGAAACCACGGTGCCGACATGACGTCAAATGGACTTGACCTCGGGACACAAGTTGCTAAGGGCCCCATGTTGTCACGGAGCAGTCCCCAGAGCCAGCACTCGCAGGACAGCGAACTGGAATTTCTGTCCGCAAGTTCCGAGTCCTCCGTTGGCTCCCTTGGATTCACGTCGCATTTCGACAAGCGACGTACTTTTCGGTAAGAACTTTTTTTTTAATTTGAACATTTCGGTAAAGAATTTCGAAATTTTGAAAATAATGAGACATGACGCGTGTAATGTCCCTTGTCCGTGCCTTTGACTTTGGTCATTCAGCGTCATAGGGCTGTCAATTTCTAGGCAGAAGTAAAGCAGAGGAGGAGGATATAGCCCTGCCACAGTTCCCGGTGGTGTATTTAGTGTTTCGCTGTAGGAAAAGTTATTAATTTAAATGTAACCCTACCACTGTTGACAACTCTTGTATAGAAATTTTCCAATTGTTCCCTTCCATGTAACCCTATCGTTTTAGGGTTACATGGAATTACGTAGGGTTACATCAGATTTAGGTTCCGATTGATTCAGATAATCAATTTAGTGACAAACTGAGGCAATTTTGCATCTAAAATTGCAAAAAGTTTTAAAGTTAAGCTAATTTCGTTGTTTAATTTGAAAATACAGTGAAATACATTTACATGCGTTAAATCGTTTTCTTGTTGGCAATACGGTTGCTTAATATTTACATTCAAAGTTTACCATTCGATTATTAAACTAATCAATGACATAATTTTTGTTTAACATTGCTAATTAATTAAATTCCGATTTAATTACACTAAACTTTACGTATTTAGTAACGTTAAATTACTTAGCTAGTAAAATACTTTCCCTTCTACCATAAAGAACCAAATTTCAGATATCTTCGGTCCCAAAATAAATTTTGCGGTTATGCAAAGGTCAACAAATGTCAATTAACCTGACTTTTTCAGTACATTTCCCGATCGTTTTCAAACGCAATTTGTCAATTATACGGTACAGACTACCGTATTTAATTTTGCGAACACAACATTGTTTAAAATACTTTTTTTTAAGTTAATAAAATATAGATAATAAACAAATTATAAAATAAATAATAGAAAAATAATTAAAAAATAATATAAAAATAATAAATAAACAATAATAATAAATAATTCATAAATTAAAGGATTTTGTGTAGGTGACCATAAAAGGGAAAAATTTACATAGATGAGTTGGCAACAGGTTGTAGGGCTACACTAAAAATTTACTTCCCTTAATAGTTTTCTGTGACATGTAACCCTACAAGCAAGGGTTACATTGTACCCTTCTTCTCTTACTTTAGACGTCGCCACGACCAAAAATCATCAAATGCCTAATCAACTTCTCTTTTTGCTTTGGTTGCGGTTACCCTTTCATTTTAGGACGACGTCAGAGTCTCAAGTGGAGGAAATGGAGTGCTGCAGGTAAATATGACATTAGTAAACAAAATCTCTTTTAGCCTTTGCACGAGCTATTTGCTTTTGCTTGAGTTTGGACTGGACATATGACATCACCCTTGGAATGGACATGAACATGACTCATGTGTCCTACGGGTCCATTCCCAAATCCTCTTAATACCCCATTAATGGCTCTGTTAGGTACAGATCGGAAGGATTGACATATTTTTAGTACCTGTAACGTCCTCGGGTCGACTAGAGGTTACCGCTTCGCGTTCAGAGCTTGGCAAACTGACTCACTGCCGAAATTTAAAAAAAAAACGGATTTACTGGAATTATTATGCACAGAAAGCGATCTAAAAGGCAAATGGAAGAAAAAATGGAAATCCATGGAAAATTGGAGTACTAGTAAACTAAACATTAGTATCTGAGGGATGAAATTTGCGTTGTAAAAAAAATTTGGATGAAAAATTTTAAAAATCCAAAAACTAGTTCAAAATATTTGGGATTGGAAGGTATCCTGTCATTTCCGACATAGCGTGCTCCAAGTGTACATTCCTTCCAAACAAACAACCAAGCAAATCTCAAATTTGTTACGTAATTTTTTTTGCTTTTGTGATTGTTTTTTGAGGGCGTTGTTTGTGGAACCAGTAGTAAAGGGCGTGTGATGGCCTGCTTTTTGGCGATGAATTGTTTATTGCCTCATTCAATTAATGGGATCAAAGAAAAGTGGTGGATATTAAGTCGAATTTGGTTGGATTGAACCAGCCAACATACTTACCAAAAAAGTTAATCACACTCACGTGTAATCACGTAGTCATGTAATTTACGTTAATCACGTGAAGTAGCTATTCCTTTTTTTTTTGTATGCTTTTTAAATGTAATTCCTCAGACTGAAGTACCCATTCTTGGTTTTACATATTTTTTTCAATGTACTTCCTCAGACTGAAGTACTTTATTCCTGGTTTTACATATTTTTCAATGTACTTATTTAGACTGAAGTGCCTTATTCCTGGTATTAAAAATTTTCAATGTAGGTACTTCATCAAACTGAAGTAATTATTCCTGGTTTTGCATATTTTTTCAATGTACTACCTCATACTGAAATACCTTATTTCTGGTTTTACATATTTTCAATGTACTTCATCAAACTTAAGTACTTTATTACTGGTTTTACTCATTTTCAATGTACTTGACCAAAGTACCTTATTCCTGGTTTTACACATTTTCAATGTACTTGACTGAAGTAGCTTATTCCTGGTTTTCCACATTTTTCAATGTACTTCTTTAGACTGAAGTACCTTATTCCTGGTTTTACATACTTTCCAATGTACTTCTTTAGACTGAAGTGCCTTATTCCTGGTTTGACATATTTTTCAATGTGCTTCTTTAGGCTGAAGTGCCTTATTCCTGGTTTTAAATATTTTCAATGTACTTCATCAAACTGAAGTAATTATTCCTGGTTTTTACCTAACTATTTTTGTAATCAAGTAACTATAGCTGGTTACAAAATTACAGTTAGTAACAAAGTTAGTTAGAAAGTGGGAGTTAAAATCAAGCTTAAAAAAATAGCTTACTTGATGAGGCAGATTTTTCAAAATACCTTTTGTTCATCATTTGGTGCAATCCAACGGGCTCGATCGCCCCTTGTACCAAATCCTCTTACTTGAGCAGTGGAGAGGAGGAGTGGTTGGGCGCCTAGAATAAGAGCAAGTGAGTAAGTTGCAGACTTCGGAGGGCTCAAGTGCTCAGCGTCTCATTAGTTAAGTGCCCACTTTAGCTAGAAGTTTAGCTAACGTTTAGCTAATTTAGCTAAGTTTTAGCTAATTTAGCTAAGGTTTAGCTAATTTAGGAGGGCAGTTATGGTTTTCCAAAGGTTACTGAGTCGGCGGGGGTCAGAGGAGCCCTTAAACAGAGACTCCTCCTCCTCGGGGGTCACATGGGGGAAGGAGGTGGGGGAGGTGGAGTCTAAGAGCCGAACACGATCCGGCACTTGGCCGTAAGTTTCTGGGAGGCGTTAAAAAACTTCTAATTTTTTTGTCAAAATTTTGTATTTTACAAAAAATATTTAAAAAAGTATAAAAAAAAACTTTTTATGAGGTACAGTGCACCCCGGGTATATTAAACATCGGATATAATAAAAACCGGTTATAATGAACCAATATTTTTGGGCAAATAGGATTTTTTATATGGGTATTTCATTGCAAATTAACAATATCTACAGTAAACCCCGGATAAAAGCACAATTTATTGGTCCCTTCAGATTCGCTATAAGCGGGGTGCACTGTAATTTGAAAATTGTTAAAACAATTTCATTTTCAAAAATTACATCATTAAAAGTACAGGAAATAGTCAATAGTTAAAATAAGTGTTTAAGTGTTTAGGAAAGTGGTTCCCAGACAAAAGAAGATAATAAATTTCGACTTTTGCTAACCTTCTCATTGTTCTTGTCTTTACTTTTCAAATTTCAAATCACGGTCAAAATCAGAAAACTTATTTTTTAATTTCGCCCTCAGAGCCAAATTAATTATAAATTATTTACTTCATTATAATGATTTTGTAATAATAGTATAATAATATTTGTATTTATTATATTTAGAATTAATTTTTAATTTAAAATTGATCGGCGTCGTAGTTTGACCGCATTTTGCTGCACGAGGAGTATGTCAATAATTTGAGTAATTGCATTTGTCCGACTTTCATTAGTTGGCTATTTGTGTTGGTCAAAATTTAATTACTTAGATAAATGTGATAAATTAATTATGCAATTTATTTTTTAGGCGGACTAGGTCCCTCAACGCTCCAAGTCCCATTCAGCAGTTTGGACCATGTGGACGCATCATGAAGAACTCAGCCATGGTTATGTAAGTAAATTGCAATTACTATTCAAGTTAATTAACCCAATTACATGTTATATGATAGAGAGAAAGAGGGAGAACAACTACAATTACAAATGGGCAAAAAATACAAAAGGGAGTTTCAGGAAAATTATGAAAGGAAACTATGAAATCTTAGGGAAGTTAAAGGAAACTAAGCAATTTTAGGGAAGTTAAAGGAAACTAAGCAATTTTAGGGAATTTATAGGAAACTAATAAGCAATTTTTAGGAATTTAAAGGAAACTAAACAATTTTAAGGAATTTAAAGAAAACTAAGCAATTTTAGAAAATTTAAAGGAAACTAAGCAATTTTAAGGAAATTAAAGGAAACTAAGCAATTTTAAGGAAATTAAAGGAAACTAAGCAATTTTAAGGAAATTAAAGGAAACTAAGCTATTTTTGGGAGTTTAAAGGAAACTAAGTAATTTTAGAAAATTTCAAGGAAACTAACGGAATTTAAGGGAATTTTTTGAAGCGCAATAAACTTTTGTGGAATTACTCCCGTTCCCTTAAGTTTTAAAACGAAGGGTTAAGTGGTGGGTGGGTTAATTGTGGATGCCAAGGGTTAAGTGGAGGGAAAATTGTAGAAGCAAGGGGTTAAGTAGTGGATGGGTTAATTGTAGAAGTTTTGGGGTTAAGTGGTGAGTTTATTGAAATAAAAAAAAACTAAAAAAAAAAAGTACGGAAGGGTTAAGCGAAAAAAATGGTTCTATGATTCGAAGATATTTGCTACTGGGACAAATGGTTGGTAAATTGGAGAGGGTTAAGAGGCTGGGTTAATTTGTTGTTTTTGAAGGGTTAAGTGGCTGGGTTAAGTTAGTGTTTATGAAGGGTTACGTGGCGTCTCTCTGTTGTTGTTTTGACTTTTGCGTTTTCATGGAGTTGCTTTCCCATGGGTTGAGTGGGAAGGCCCAGACGTATCTACCTTCATCTCGAGGTCATCTGCCTTGCAATTAAAAGATGAATTTGAGGAATGCAGGTGAGAATGGAATGTTAATTGGTTTTTTGGGGTACTTAGGCAAATCCAGGACCCGGCCTTCCAGCGCCTCACCTGGTACAAACCCCCTCTCACAGTCCTCGTCATCAAAAAAACAAGAGACCTCTCCGTCCTCGACCCCTTTATGCACCTTACCAACTGGCTACTCGAGGTAAAAAGACGCTAATTAGGCATAGTTAACTTAATAAACTAACTTATTTTATTCATTCATTGAATTAATTATTTATTATCTTAATTCCTAACAGCCATTAACTAATATGAAACGTGAAGATCCACAATTAGAATGAATCTAAAAAGTTTAGCTAAAATTTCTGGCTTTGGCTTTTCTCATCCATTTGTATTTTCCAAAGTCGCCAATAGACGAAGGGAAAGTTGTGGACCAATCGAAAAAACTGATTTTTTTTGCAAGGACGCTATAAATTACGATTAAAAATGACAATGCCAATTGTAAAGCTGAATTTTTTTTATAAAAGCGTAAGGTTACATAGGGTTAACAATGCTGTACAAAATTTTATGCGTTTTCATCTATAGGAGTAACAAAAGTCCGCAAACTCTATGCGTAAGGTTACGTAAGGTTTACAATGCGATTTGATTGCAACAGCTACTTTATGTTTTTGTACGTCCGTCTGTCTGAAATTACGTAAATCTCAGAAACTACTCAGTCTGTTTGCTGATAAGAGTTCCGTGTCCTGTTCAAGATTTTTTTTGTTTGACCCAAAGTGACCCTTTTAAGGGTCAATGGTCAAGGTTAAAAACATCATTCCATGACAACTTTAAAAATTACCCTTACGAAACTTGTTCCTCTTATGTAAGGGAACAACATTTGTATTGAGCCCTTTTCCCCGTGGCCCCCGTTGACCCCCAAAATGACCAATTGACTTCAAAATGACCTTTCAAGGTCAAACTCCAGTTTTGCATGAAACAAAACATTATGGTGGACTCGATGCCCTTTCACTTGGAAATGATCCCTTGATCACAAATAGGCCTTTCAATGTCAATTTGCATGAAACTTTTCACGTTTGCATGAAACAAAGTTATGATAGTCTTAAACTCCCCAGAGGCCTCTTTTACCCTGAAAAGGTCCTTTTGACCTCCAAAAACCATTTAAACCCTAAATGTTTAAAATGTTTTATGGTTTTTAAAACTATAATGATTAATATTAATTAATGATTAATTAATTGGTTAATTGATCAAAGAATTGATTAATTAATTAATACATTAATAAATTAATGACTTAATATTAACTTATAACTGTATAAAGTACTATGCCTAATCTTCCTACTCCCGCTACTTGGTTGACCGTTTTACCACGGTGTGCTATTTATTGGTAGAATGGTAGGTATTGGCTCAGAATGTAAACGTTGTTTCTGAAAATTTCAGAAGTGCATGGTGGTGCACGTGGAGGCGGCGGTGCTTGAAGACTCGAACTTGACCCGCATGGCGGACTTTGAGACGGTGCGGACCAAAATCCAGATCTTCAGGGAGGGCCGCGACGACCTCACGGACAAAATCGACTTCATCATCTGCCTCGGCGGGGACGGAACGCTGCTCTACGCCTCATCGCTCTTCCAGAAGTCCGTTCCGCCAATCATGGCCTTCCACCTCGGCTCTCTCGGCTTCCTCACACCCTTCCGCTTCAACAACTTCCAGGACCAGGTCAACAGCGTCCTCCAGGGTAAACCGTGCATTAGGTTATACTAGGTTTAGGTTAAAATTAGGTTTACCAAATCTAATGTAGCCTTTCAGCAATTTCTTTAGCATTCTAAAATACGTTTTTAGGATTAAAACACGGGTTTACGTTTCGGTTAAATTTATGTTAATGTTAGGTTAACTAATACCAACTGTTCAGCCATTTTTTTTTTACATTTTAAAAACACGTTTTTAAGAGTTTTTGTTTCAAGAACATGAGTTTATGTTTGGTTTAGGACAACGTTAGGTTAACTAATGGAGCTGTGCAGCAAGTTTTGTATAATTCTAAAATAGGTTATGAGGAGTTTTTATTTCAAGAACATGGGTTAGGTTTAGCGTAGGTTTAGGTTAACGTTAGGTTAACTAATGGAGCTCTACAGCATTTTTTTTTAAATTTGAAAACACGTTTTGGGAAGTTTTTATTTAAAAACATGGGTTTAGGTTAACGTTAGGTTAAGTAAGGTAGCTACACGTTTTTATGATTTTTTATTTCAAGAACATGAGTTTATGTTTGGTTTAGGTCAACGTTAGGTTAACTAATGGAGCTGTGCAGCAAGTTTTGTTTAATTCTAAAATAGGTTTTGAGGAGTCTTTATTTCTAGAACATGGGTTAGGTTTAGCGTAGGTTTAGGTTAACGTTAGGTTAACTGATGGAGCAAGTTTTGTGGTGTAGCTGTGCAGCAAGTTTCGTTTAATTCGGAAATAGGTTTTGAGGAGTTGTTATTTCAAGAACGTGGGTAAGGTTTAGCGTAGGTTTAGGTTAACGTTAGGTTTTTAAGAATACGGGTTTTTAACCTGGAGTATTGTGTGGTGGTGGTAGGTAACGCGGGTCTGACGCTGCGGAGTCGCCTTCAGTGCATTTTGAAGCGGAGACATGTACCTAAAGGGGCTTCTGGGGGCGTGGCTAATGGGAGCACGACCAATGGGGGAACGACTGAGGAGGACCACCCACATACGCTCAGCCTCCTCGTTCTCAACGAGGTCGTGATTGACCGTGGCCCGAATCCGTACCTGTCCAACCTCGACCTCTTCGTCAACTCGGAGCACGTGACCGTGGTCCAGGGGGACGGCCTCATCGTGTCCACGCCGACGGGGTCCACGGCCTACGCCGCCGCGGCGGGAGCCTCCATGATCCACCCCTCCGTCTCCGCCATGATGATCACGCCCATTTGCCCCCACTCACTCTCATTTAGACCCATCTGCGTTCCGGCCGGGGTTGAGCTAGAGGTTTGTTTAAAAATATTATTAAAAAAAAATTTCAAAGAGATTCAAAAGGGTAAAGAAGTTTTCAAAATGTTTCAAAAGAAAAAATGAAAGTTTAAGAAAACTTTCAAAAAAAATTTAAGTTTTTAAAGAAGAAACTTGGTTTTTGGATTTTTGAGTTCTAAAAAAATTGAGTTTAAAAAAAGTTTTTGAGTTTTAAAAAATGCGTTTTCGAGTTAAAAAAAAGTTTTTGGGTTTTAAAGAGTTTTTGAGTTTAAAGAGTTTTTGAGTTTCAAAGATTTTTTGAGTTTCAAAAAAACGAGTTTCTGAGTTTAAAAAAAGTGTTTTCGAGTTTTCAAAAAGAAAGTTTTTGAGATTTAAAACAGAGTTTTTATTAAAGTGGAATAAAAGGTGTCCAAAAAAAGTTTCTAAAAAAAAATAAAAAAATATGAGTTTTAAGAAATGTTAAACAAAATTTTTTTTTTTTTTCAGATTATGATTGCTCCTGATAGTCGGAATACTGCCTGGGTTTCGTTTGATGGGCGAAATCGCCAGGAAATCAAGCACGGCGACACGTAAGCGAACTACGTTGGATTGCAATATTTCAGGACAAGTAGGATTAGGGTTTTTTTTTAGGTTATTATAGGCTCAACCTAAATTTAATCACTGTTTTAGGTTGCTGGTGAGGACGTCGACGTACCCCGTGCCGTGCATATCAGCGCAAGACCAAGTGCGTGATTGGTTCGACTCACTGGCCAATTGCCTCCAGTGGAACGTTCGGAGCGGTCAGAAACCGTTGCTGCTCGACGACGACTCGGAATCGGACACGAGTGAAACGAGAGATGAAAATATCCAGGCACAGAACTAAAAAAAAAAGAAAAATACTTAATTATATTTTTCTAATTTACATCAATAAATATCAACAATAATTTGGCAAATCGTAGTCCAAAATTCTTGTGGACCTTTTTTTTTAAATAGATGTTTTTTTTAGGATTCTAGAATTTTTTTTTGATATTGTAACAGCGTCCGTGCTAGAAATTTTCAAAATAGTTTCTTTGAAAATATTAACAAATGTCAAATCTATACTATAAAATCGTTCGTCTGTCCGTCTGTTGCCGATGCCTGTCAAAACTGCTGGAGCTATTGGCGCCATATTTTGCACATAAATGGAGTATGCATCTGAGTTGGTTTTAGGCCAAACTCCGGCCAATATTTACTTCTGTGTTTGGCAGGGTCAAAGGTCAAATGCAACACTGCCTAAAATCTTAGCATAAATTTAACGTATTTTGTCGTCTCTTTTCAAGACTGCTAGAGATACCTGTACTTTATTTTGCATACAAGCAAAGTGCTATGCTGGGGTGAAAGCGGGCCTACTTTTGGTCAAAATTTACTTCCGGTTTTTCCGGGGTCAGAGGTCAAATTTAGCAATGCAAGAAATTTCAACGTATTTTGTCCTATCCTGTTAAGGTTGCTGGAGATTCCTGCGCCATATTTTGCATAAAAGTAAAGTGCTATGCTGGGGTAAATTTGGGTCACTTTTGGTCAAAATTTACTTCCGGTTTTTCCGAGGTCAGAGGTCAAATTTGACAATGCAAGAAATTTGAACGAATGTGGTGTAGATTTTGTCCTGGTCACAATTTACTTGGGGGTTTTCCAAGGTCAAAGGTGAAATGCAACTTTGCCACAAACTATAACGTATTTTGTCCTATCCTGTTAAGACTGCTGCAGATACCTGCGCATATTTGGTACATAAATGAGATTTGAAAATGGGGCGATATAGGGAAAAACTCCAAGCGAAATTACTTCCGATTTTTTCAGGATCAAAAAACAAATGCAATTATCCTAAATTTAACGTGTTTTATCCAATCCCAGGTTAGGTTGAGACCGCTGGGACATGTGGCGCCATATTTGGTACATAAGTGAGGTTCGGAAATTATGTGGTTTAAAGCTAAACGTCAGGTGAAATTTACTTTAGTTTTACTAGGGTCAAAGGTGAAATGTCGAAATACCTAAAACTTTACATGTATAAACATTTCCTATGGAGACCGCTGGAACTGCAAGCGCAATATTTAGAATGTAAATGAAGTTGGTATCTGGGGTATCTGGGGTGGTCGAACTTCGGGCAGTAGGTAATTAGTAGTGACCCAAGGTCAGAGTATAAATTTAATTTTGATGACTTTGCGCGTCTAATATTCCAGTACATACTATTAGAGCTACAGTTGCTCAATTTTCCAGTTAAAGAAGGCTGAAGGCTGAAGTGAATAGTGTCAAACTCCAATTCGAAACTAACAAGGTAACCTTTTGTGCTGATGGTCGAGTTGGGAAAAGTGACCTATATGGTGACTTAGAGTAACCACTACTAACATGGTTACCACTTGAATTTGCCTGTTAGTCACATATTTGACCTTGGGATGACCGCTGGAAGAGCCGAAGTAAAGCGTTTCACCATAGAGAAATTGCAGTTAAAAATTTCTCTAAATTTCTCTTTTGCTCAAACGTCCAACTCAACCACCTTTTTGCTGCAGCTTGAGTTGGAGAAGAAATTAAGATTGGAGTTTCTCCTAGCACTCCTCTGCAGTCATGTCTGACCTTTTGGGGTCAAAGGGTCACCGAAGGGTCAAATACGCGACTATCAGACGGTTTCATTTGGTAACCACGTTGGAATGAGTTACTCTAAGTCACCATATAGGTCATTTATCTCAACTCGACCATCAGCACAAAAGGTTACCTTGTAAGTTTAGATTACATTAAGCAATTTTATTCGAACGGTTATTGTCATAATGGCTTGGCTAGCTCTAGATTCTGGTGTCTTTGCCTTATAGTGACGCGGGAATATTGTTACTGCAGAAGGAGCCAGCAAACGAGTGCTGCGAGGCGGCACGATACAGCTAGTGTAGAATAAATCTACATGTTAAGCACTAGTTACAAACTGAGAAAATATTTAGGTTGGTAGTTGAATTAGATTTTTGCCTCAACACAGTCAGAAACATATTTCGCCTTTACTAGGAGTGTCGAATCTTGAAACGCTCAAGCCAGAAGTGTTTTATCTTATTTTATGCTATATTGTTTAGGTGCAGTTGATTTAAAAATGTTCACAACCTGTAAACCTGAAACGTCGTTTAGTTTTCCAATAGTTATTCTCATGACACTTCGGATATTTTATATACTTATTCTAACGTTTGTCGGCTATAGTGAGGACAGGACTGATGTTGTTGCTGTGGAAAACAGCTAGCAAACTTCGCGATGCGGGACTGAGCGTCTAGGCTATAAAAACCGTTGTAAACGGTACCTCAAGTGTCGGATGTAGGCAACATAGACGAGAATGTTGGAACTTACAAAATTAGTATAATTATTTTAACGAAAAACAGAAGTTTTGGGTTTGAAGTCGGTTCCAGCTTTATCATAACTTTTTGTTAAAGGGTCATTTTATGTCAAGGGCTGGCGTGTTCGCTTTTTAGTGTTTTGGATGAAATTCACGCCGTTTGACAACACTGAAATATGTCTTACAAATTTGTATATGCAAACAATTGGTTTATGTATTTGACATTACATTCAACACCCTAATAAGCGCGTGTATGAAAGAGAATTTTTTACAATTACACCTACTTCGCTTGATGTTTACAATTCGAAGTGAGCGGAACAAGCGCTGCTTCAAAAATGAGGGAGTAATACGAGCAATTTGTAGCTAATGTTGAAAGTCTACTGATAGGTAAAACAGCGTTAATTTATATTCACGATTAGCAACTGGTAAAGAAGCGGGTAGGGATACGGTAGCAAAGACCAAATAGTGTTTATATCTTGCAAATAACAAGTTAATTGACTTGTTGTTAAGCTTCTATGTTAGTGACTTAATTCAAATATTGTGATTGAATTGGCCGTTCCGGTAGGGCTAGCGCGAGGAGGCACCGGAGCTGCCCCGCTTCACAGTGGCGGCTCCGTCCTAGTGTTGCATAAAATAAAAGTGCAAATTTTTTTGCAATCCTTGCAAAATTAATATTGCATTCAAATTGTGAAACTTGATAACTTGTTAACAAATTATCAAGTTTTGTGAACATTGACACATTATTGAGGAGCGCGAAAATGCAACCAAACTCACCTGTTTACAGTTTCATCAACACACCGGAGGATGTCCAGGAAGTGTCAAATACTGGAAGTTCCAATTTTGTGGACGCCGAGATTGAGCAAAAAATGCAAATCGAAATACCAATTACAGAACCGTATTCTCCAGAAAGTGGGTCAAAGGAAATAAACGAGGTCTCAAACTCCTCAAGAAAGAAAAAGCAAATCAGGCACAGACGAAAAGGACAAAACAGGATGACTCAACTTCAGAAACTTTACTCTTCGGAGCTGACGCTTCGAGCAGTACATTGTCTCAAAAAGATCCTTTAGAGAATTCAATTGCCCAAACTCAAATTTGTGCTGATCTAACACTTTTACCCAGCGATGCAACAGATGCTGACTCAAACGCATCGGAAGAAAAATCTTCTAAAGCTGCAATAACTGAATATTTAATTCAAAGATTTGGGACGGAGCCTAATTATTTAAACAGGGTAGTTTTAGCAATTTCAAAATTCGAAAAAAAAAAACCTCAGAAACGCCGCTGATCTTAATCTTATTTACGAACTAAACGAATTTGTAAAAAAGCAACGAATGAAAAGTCGTAGTTTATTTTATGTTCTTTACTTGTTACAAAAAATATCTTGAAGGACTACAGTTTAAAACCACTTTTAGAAATTTTTTTTTTATTTTGTTTTAATTCCAACAATTTACAGAATTTTTTCACATTACTGAATTGTGCTCTGCCTTATTATTATTTTACTTCTCCTTTTTCCACTTTGTTTCACATACAAATCAGAACTCTATTGTAAAATTTTGTTAACTGTAATGCCCATTACGGCTCCATGGGCTTAGAGCCCTTATTGAGTAACGAAAAATACTTAATAAAAAAATATTGTGAAACTTTAGAATTGTCAAATAATAAATGGTGAGGTTGTTCGATAGAATGAAGCTCTAAGCACTCGATACATTTGATCCATTATGCTAACAAAAATAACTTTACCAGTTAAAAGAGTTTAAAGGTTTGATAATTGCTCTACAAAAGAGCACGATTACTGTTTAATTCAAAAACGCAAACAGTGCTAAGGCAATGAATCCAGAATAAATATAAAAGCATGATACGACGTTTCCATGCAGGTTAAGTTTTTGAACTCGCTGTTTCTCATGTATCTTCTGCTTGTTCTTGACATACAAGCGAGTGATGTTATCGTAGTCCGTAGAATAGTGTATCCTTATCCACTCGTCCCAAATGTTAAATATCCCTGAGCTCATTATCCGCTGCATACTCAAGTGTATGTCAGCAAGATGCATATTTTTCTGAAACAGGAATCCAGTCACTTGCATCTGAAGAGCATCTTTACCTTGGACAAATTCCCCTTCACCCTTCATTTCACCCTCAAGTTTCTTCATCTCGTTATCTGCATGAAACGAATCCACAACTCCGATTGTATCCAAAATTACTACTTTATCAAGTGCTATTGAGATGTTTCGATAGGCGTTCATTTTTTCCACACGGGGCTTGTCCTCAACCAGTGCAAATATTAGTTTCTTTGGAAACTTTGCACGTGACCCACCACTGCAACTGCAATTTGCGGAAATGTGGTAGATGTTACTACTGGCATAGGTGTGGAAGCTGGTGAAAAGTTCTATGTAGTAAATCATATGTATCGCAAACTTGTAAGGGATCACTCTCTCCACATAACTTCTAACTATGATCGAGTAATCAAGGGTAGTAATTACGTTGTAATATATCGTTGTGTGAGGTGATGTGCCAGAATAACTGCCTAAAGCTGTTGGTCTGTTGTAAACTTCCAAGTACTCAAATTTGTAGAAATAAGAGTACTCATTGGCTTCCGGAAACAC